>JAPTHA010000001.1:7926178-7939679 GCA_029814585.1 Gymnapogon annona
ATTTTACTGGTTCGGCCCACTTCAGATCAAGTCTACCTGAATGTGGCCCCTGAGTGAAATGAGTTTGACACCCCTGTGCTATGGGATTCCACAAGGCAGCTGCCTAGGTCCACAACTGTTCTCTTTATATATACTACCACTTGGAAATATTATCAGGCAACATAATGTTAATTTCCGCAGCTATGCGGATGCAACACAAATATACATCTCCGCAGAGCCCAATGATGTAACGGCTATCCACACCATTACAAACTGCCTCACAGGAATAAATCAGTGGATGGCTGTGAACTTTCTGAAATTAAATGAGTACAAATGGAAACCCTACTAGTTGGCCCCATAGATAAAAGAGAAATGAGTAAGATGGGCAAACTCACCTCCTGGATCAAACCAGAAGTGACAAATCTTGGAGTCGTTATAGACTCAGACTTACACTTTAAGTCCCACATAAAGAAAGTCCCTAAAGCATCATTGTTCCGCCTCAAAAAGCATAGCCAAAATATTACCAGTTATAAACTGAAAGGATGCCGAAAACTGGTCCATGCTTTCATCTCCAGCAGACTTGACTATTGTAATGAACTCTTTATAGGCCTCCCAAAAAGTACCACAGAGAGACTCCAGCTGATTCAGAACTCTGCAGCTAGGTCGCTAACTAAAACCAAGAGGAGAGAGTACATTTACTCCAGTGTTAGCTTCCCTGCACTGGATACCAATAACCTACAGAATCAATTTTAAGATATTATTCCTCACTTACAAAGTGAGGACCTAACTACATTACAAACTCACTGAGGAATAAAGCTATATTCAATTCAATTCAACTAGAACACTAAGGTCATCCACCACAGGGTTACTAGCCACGCCCAGAAATATTAGAAAGAAAATTGGGGACGCAGCCTTTGACAACTAAATGTGGGGCAAACACTGAACCAGAATGCACACTGTCTTTATGACATTTTATTGACTTTTTTTTTTCCCGTTATAATATTGCCCATTCGACATCCATTGCAGCCTGGTGGTCCTG
This sequence comes from Gymnapogon annona, assembly GCA_029814585.1. Lineage (NCBI taxonomy): Eukaryota > Metazoa > Chordata > Actinopteri > Kurtiformes > Apogonidae > Gymnapogon > Gymnapogon annona. Next base: position 7,927,197 of record JAPTHA010000001.1, read on the forward strand.
GAAGGGGGACCCCACCTCCCGTAGTCCCTTCTCAAGGTTTCTCTTTTTTTTCCTCATTGGGTTTTTTTGAGTTTTTTCTTTCCCTGGGGGGGGGGGGTCATACCAGGGGATGTCGTTATTTAATGTTATCTGTGGGTGCGTGAAGCCCTTTGAGAACTGTCGTGTGATTAAGGGCTATATAAATAAAATTTGATTTGATTTCATGTATGTACCTGTTATTGCATCCCGTTCACCTATTTTATGTAACTTTGTTTAAATCTCATTTTGTTTCTTGTATAATTGTACTCTTCATTTCTGTACTTTCACCCGTTTATGCAATTCTGTTGAAATTTAATTTTATTTCTTGTACTTTTATAATATATAACGTGTAATCTTATGTAATTTACATTTCTAACTGATGTGAAGCACTTTGGGCTACAATTCTTTTATGAAAGGTGCTTTACAAATAAAGTTTATTATTATTATTATTATTATTAATACTGCAGGAGTTAACACACTGGTGACAGAGGTGAGGAAAAACTTCCTTTTAACAGACAGAAACCTAGAGCAGACCTCGACGCCTTGAGGAGGATCGTCTTCCTAGATCAGTTGGGTTTAAAGGGGCAGGGAGAGAGAGAGAGAGAGAGAGAGAAACCGATGGAGTGGGAGGGTTGAGTAGGGGGAGATAGAGGTAAACACATGGATGACATGTACTGCACTGTGTACTTCTGCTGATGGTCCTGGTCTGTGTTGTGGCTAAGGGGGGGCGTGGTGAACCAGGAGGACCTTTGTGAAGCACTGTCCACCGGGCAGATTGCAGCAGCTGGACTCGACGTGACCGTCCCTGAGCCGCTGCCCACCACCCACCCACTGTTCACCCTCAAAAACTGTGGTGAGTGTGTCAGATTTCAGTTCGCACTATGTTTGACCCGACTGAATGAGTACATGACAGTCCCTCTGGTCCTCACTGCCTATTCCTCGTCTTCCCAGTGATTCTCCCTCACATCGCCAGCGCCTCCTACACCACCCGCAACGCCATGTCTGCCCTGGCGGCAAACAACCTGCTGCTGGGTTTGAGGGGTGAGCCCATGATCAAGGAGCTCAAGCTGTGAGAGGAAACACCACCCTGAACACTCAACAGTTCGGACCTTTAGGAATGAAATAAAGCCGGAGCTTTTATTTTTGTAACACGTCCTTATTTCAGTAGCTGACTCTTAACTTGACGTTACCTCGTCTTTAATTTCTGTTTGCGCGTCTTATAATTGAATACACATCATTAGCCCCCGGAGAAAATAACCTACCGGATGTAAAAAAGGATGTTTTACGAGATACGGAACCATTTAGAAACTACATGGAAAATTTACCAACACACCACATTGTTTCATCTCTATATACCCGAGCAGGGCTTGTAGGACTTAGGAGGTCAGAGGTCAACCTATGTCTCTCTATGATTCATGCTTGTGTTTTGTCTGTTCTCTGATCCTGTCATTATGTGTATGAATGTAACTAATATTGTCTTGAGAAAAATCAAAACAAAATATTTTTTTAAATGATCATCAGCCACAATAAAACCGAATTTCACCATTTTTTTTATTTCAATCTATACAACATGTGGACATACTTTACAATCTTGAAATCCTTCACCAGTAAAGAGACAAACGTTTAGTCCTTTCATGGTCACACAATAGGCGCTTTCCCACAGAGTAGATATAAGAACTTAGTTCTAAGAACTATACACCTCAAATTTAGTTCCATGTACTACTCTCTTGAGGGGAAATTTTTTGCTGCGCATTCCCACCATCGTATGAAGCGGTGTGACATGGATCTTATTCTGTATCTGCATCTGTATGATACAACTTTCACACGCACACATGGACGGAAAATTAATCCATCCCTGTTCATTCATATTCAAAATGCGAGTCCACATTTGAGGGACAAAGAACAATACAAATGCCTCGGAGTCCAAGACAATCTCCACAAAGTGTTTAGTGCCGTCTCTGCTCTGCCCGTGTCAACAGCAGAGTGAACGTGGATCTAGCGTCATACATCCCATAATCAATGAAGAACAGAGTGAACGTGTCCTCGCAGATGCAGTTACGAGATGTGCAACAGCTGCAGATGAGAGCTGATACGAGAGGGTGGAAACCTTACAGATGACGCACCGACGAGTAACACACTCTGTCTTCTGCAAGATGCGGAAATAGGTGTGGCCTGAGGTCTACCAATCAGCAAACAGCCACGTCATATAGTTCCTGGAGAACTATGACAAGACCCTGCATTGGAGTAGGAGCTAAAAAGGTTCTATGAACGATAGTTGTAGTTTGTAGTTCCTATGCTGTGGGAATGCAAGAAAAAAGGTTTGAGGAATTCAAAAGATTCTTACAACTACCAAAAGGTTTCTACAATGGGAAAGCGCCTAAGGTTGAGTGTATAGTTAAAAAAAAAAAAAATCTATTTTGGCATATCAACAAAAGCCCAGCTTTTTAAGCTAACGGGCATAAGGCAGTCATCAATTCAGGCCTAGCCAATAGATCTTTTCATTTGGCATATTCATAGAGGGGTGCATTTTTTTTTTTCCAGAGATCCACATTAAGTCTTCGTGTAACATCATTAGAAAACAAAACTGTCGTAATTCTTAACAGAGACACCAGAGCTGAGATGCAAAACCTCCCCATTTTCACCTCCCAACACTTCCGTACTTCTGGAAACCACACCGTGCTCTCGCTCCTGCATGTGAGAGGAACCAGGACGTGAACGGTGGGTTTCAGCTCGGAGTCTGTTAGAAGCGCGTTTCAGAGTTTTAAGGCCAATGTCCTCGGCGGGACTTTGAACAGTCGTGGTTTTGTACTGTTAAGAATTACTAGAGCAAACCAGGAAAAACACAACAGGTAGCTTATGGTTACGGGGAGAATTTGCTACAGGGCGGTTTCTTCTTCTACCGAACGACAAAAAAAAAAAAAAAAAAAAAAGTCAAATAACACTTATTTCACACGGGTTAACAGTGTAATGACTCTACAGTAGGATAAGGTGCAAACTAGGAATGGAAACGATGTGCCGCGCGATTCTCCCCGATAGTGTAAGTGACATGATACAGCAAGCAAAAAAGCTGAAAAAAATAAAACAGAGGTGGAATAAAAGTGAGGTTTTTTTTTTGTTCGCATTTCACTAAAACAGAATTCAACAACACTGTGTGAAGACCCAGTTCAACAAATGTCATCTACGGCTCTTATTTACATACGTGGTTGCAGAATAACTCCTCCAAATACGATTATTTCCTATGAACTGCTACTTTTCCACTTGCTTTGTCTTTTTGACCCCCCTCCCAAAAAAAAACCCTCAAGTGAAAGACAGTAGTCAAACGTTCAGTATATGAAATTCATCGAGTTAGTTAGCATTACATGTTACATGTAAAGACAGAGCAGAATCCACTGGTTTTAAACTGTGTAATTGTGTTTTATATATATATATATGTCTGCTAAGAGGAATAAAAATGTTAAAAACCTTGGCCTGCTAAGCCATCACTGTTGGTGAAGAGCTGGCACATTTGGAAACTGTAATACAGAACTGCGTTGACGTTACGGTAAATAAAGGTTATCTGACTTGTAAAAAAGTGTGATTTGTTGAAAGTCTTTCTGTAATACATACAACATCAGATGTACAGAATTAATAGAGTGTTAAGCACTGATATCAAATACAGTAGCAATCTTTTACATGATGTTTAGATCTTGTGATAGGGTTTTTAAAAAAAAATTTTTCCTTCGAGATGCCACCCCACGAATGTGCAATATTTACACCTGTAAAGCACTTCTCACCAGAGGCAGCACCTGCAGAGCTCAGCACAGTTCACTGCTCTTTTCAAAGCACACGGGACAGACACATACACATACATACATACACACACACACACACACACACACACACACACTGGAAACATGACCGATGTTCGACGGTAAGTGAATGTCTGGGAACAGCTTATTTCAAATGTTTTTAGTAACCAGTAGGATGGTGAAGTGGGCAGTGTATCGTCCAATCAGGCCACTTCAAAAACAACAGTTTACATGGGGGGGTGTCAAACATGTGGCCTGGGGGCCAAATGCTGCCTGCCAATGGTTTTAATCCGGCCTGTGGGATGAATTAGGGAAATGAAAAAAAATTATACCTTATGCATTTGCAAAAATTACAGTTCGGGTTCCATGTTCAGACTGGGAAAATATGATCACAATAACCTATAAATATTTGCAATGTCAAAAATTTCTCTGTGTAAATGTAAATATTTTCATGTAATCTTCCTGTATTTACACTTAAACAAAGTATCATTTCACAAAAAAACACACAAATAACCTGAACATATATAAACAACCTGAAATGTCTGAACAGAAGTGTAATTTTATCAATGTTCTACCTGTTACTACATGTTTTGTGTATTTGTAGATCCACTGTGATCTCCAAGTTGTAATGAATATGTTTAAATCATAAACTGAGGTATAGAATTGTTAAAATTACACTTCTTTTTCACAAAGATTTTGAGGTTGTTAATGTTATTCACATTGTTTTAAAGGACAGTTTGTAGACGTAAACATTTTCATCATATAAGGACAGTTTACAAATGACATTACTGATATGTATATCTGTGATCATTTCATTGGCCACGCCCACTTTAGATTTAAATAAATTTGGCCCTTGAACTACAATGAGTTTGAAACTGCTGATTTACACGTTTTATACCACGAACTAAGGTATGCTTAAAGCTCATCTATGTGTTAAAATAATAACATTGATTTAAGATTGAGATGCGTTCAGATGTTGAACAATAACTTCAGACTTGTCGTCAGCGGCAGATTGGACGCCGACGTCATCACGTCTCTGCAACATTGAGTCAGAATTGGGTCATCATAACATCATCAACTACAAACAACTGTCATAAGGAGTTGAAGGCCACATGAATGCAGTTAGTTCAAAACCTGCGCTTACAGGTGCTTTTCATTACAGTCTATTGAGAAATGAAGTACAACTACTGTACTTTGTGATATTTATGAACAGGCAGAAAACGACTTAACAGGTCTGGGTTTGTTTAGTCGGGCTCCTGCAGATACAACTGCACAGTAACAACCTTCTCAAGCGATCACACTTTGAATCCATGAATCATATCTGTGTGTGTGTGTGTGTGGGGGGGGGGTTGACTAGGACGACTCAGGAGTGACGAGCAGACCCTCTACTCTGCGGTCACTGGTGAACTGCTCAGCTGAGTCGGGTCTGTTTCTGTAAGTGCTGCTACTTAGAGGCTTAAAGCAGCGTATGACTTTAATCACAAATCTTTTTCTTTTTTTTTAATTTGTAAAACCCTAGTGATGTCCTAGTGATCACTAAACCATTCGTCTGTCCGTGCTTACACACCTGAATCATGCACGGAAAAGTGAATAGACTAATGGTATTGGGGCTATCACTCTGGTTTTACAAAAAAATGAAAAACAAAAAATTAAAAGTGATAAAAGTATGGTACAGAGCTGCACTGGATACAACGGTCGGAGCGGCTGTGTGTGAGGCAGAGTGGGCGGTCCAATAACCCAAGCCAAGGGTTGGCAGTTTGAATCCTGCTTTGTCCAGGTTATGTGTTCGTTGTGCCCTTGGGCAAGACACTTCATGTTAAAGTATGTTTGTGGTTGGAGGGGCTGATTGGCACAGATTGTGACTGACATAAATTATCATTTGAATGTATAATGGATCATTAATGTACGCACTTTAAGTATGTGAATGAGGATGCTTCCTACCACCATCCAAAGACCTGCATTACTAGGTTAAAACTATTGATTCATTCATCTTCCAAACCCGCTTTATCCTTTGCAGCGTTGCAGGGGGGGTCACGGGAGCCTATCGCAGATACTCAAGGGGCGAAGGCTGCGGGGGCAGGGGGAGCCTGGACAAGTGGCCAGTTCATCGCAGGGTCATCATTCACACACGTTCATACACCAGTGCAGGGACATTGGAGGCAAGGTTGGAGAGAGCGGGAATCGAACCACCAACCCTTCGGTTACCAGACAACCTGCTCTACCACCTGATGGCCGGCCCTTACTGTGATTGGTTATTCAGAGGATGATGTCATACGCTGCTTTCAAGTGTTCAGCGATCACTGAGTAGTGTGAAAATAAGGCCTTAAAAATGACAGAACCTATAGTGTGGCAGGTTTAACTCTGAAACCAACGTCCAACATCGATAGGGAAACTTTTAAACAGGTTTTTCTACATTTCCGTACCAAGGACTCTTTTCACACACTGTGGACTCAGTGAACGCCCTGCATATCTTTGACCCGGAGGCTTGTCAGATGATGCATCTTTTACTGATTAGCATTCACTCAGTCCATTGTACAGAGACGTTTTCATCTCTTTCTTTGGTCTGTGATCAGAACTAGTTAGTTTGGACGGAACAACTTAAACATCTCAACCGTTTTGGAACTCTACACCTGTGGTCCCCAACCCTTGGGCCCCAGATTGGTACTGCTCTATGGGTCAGTAGTTACTGGGACGCACAGGACGGATATATAACTTGTATTATTTCCGTTTTATTTATTACTGAATGATGCTTTATTTTGTAAAAATACCGGATTTTGGCGCATCTGTGTATGACTCAGTCGATGGTTAGGGTTAGGTCAGTTGATGGGTGTCCAGATGCTGCCTCTGTTGTATATGTTTCTGCTACCTTCTTAAAACCTAGAACCCCAAGATGAAAAAAATGAACAAAAAACAAATGTCTTTGTAAAGTTTCTTTGCTCAAGGTAAAAGAGAGGCCGTTACTGATGTTATGTGGTTTGGCGCGATGTTATGAGGACGCTGCTGATAAAGTTACATACACAGTGGATTCGCGGTTATTATTACATTTAGAAAATACCAGATTTTCTGCCGGTCGTATCATTTCATTTTGTTGTATTCATCCGCCACAACTTAAAACGCCGGTCCGTGAAAATATCGTTTGACATTAAACCGGTCCGTGGCGGAAAAAAGATTGGGGACCACTGCCCTACACCATGGAAACACTGGCACTGAATATTCAAACATGATCAGATTGTTTTTAGCCCCCGCCCCCAACCCCGACACCCTCCGTCTGGTCCTACAGCAGCGCGTTGGACATGTTACTGTTCTGCCACCGCAGACAAGTGGTCTTGGAATGCTTGTACAGGTGCGAGGACTGGCTAAAGCGCTTCCCGCACTTGAGGCATGCGTAGGGCTTCTCCCCGGTGTGGACTCGGATGTGTTTCTTGCAGTCAGTGAGGGTGAGGAAGGTCTTGCAGCAGATTTTGCAGGCGTATTTGCGGGCTCCCTCTACCACCAGGACGTTGTGCTCGGACAGCGCCTTCTTGCACTTGGACAGGACGTCCGCTGAGGCTCTGGTGAGGTGAGGGGGGAGGGAGGTGGGCCGGCCACTGTTCATCTCGTATCCCCCGCTCTCGTTGAGGAGCAGTGGACTTGTTAGACTGGAAGATGACGAAGCGGCGTCCTGGAGCACACCGCTGACTCCCTCTTCTCCGACCATCCCGCCCCCCATCTTTGGAGCGATGCGTCTGTAGCCTGGAAATCGCAACGTGGTGGACGCCGCCCCTCCGGCGCCTCGTGATGGTCGCCCCAGGGCGTGCAGTCCCAGGCTCGAATGTTGGAAATCCAAACCGAACGGATCAACGCCTCCGTGACCTCCGCCGCTGCCCCCTGCTTCTCTGGGGTTTCCCAGACTTTCGTGCATGGGGCGAAGGAAGAGAGAATCAGACTGGAGGTTTTCTCCGAAACTGCTGCGACTTTCTCCGCTGAGGGGACCCGACTGCAACAGAGAGGAGGAGGCGGAGCCTGAGGGCCCAGCAACATCCTGTCTGAGGAGGAAGTGATGTGCCACCGCGTCTCCTGTCGTGGTGTTCGGAAGGTCATCCTCTCCGGTGAGCAGTCCTGCACCACCACTTCCAAAATCCTTCGAGCCCAGGAAGCTGGAAATGCTAAATCCAGGTTTTCCGTTGAGTACACTGTTGCAGCTGAAGCCTCCTCTGACGGCGCCACCGCCTCCTGCGATGCCACTCTTGAGGAGGAGCTGTGAGCTGGGCTGGAGCAGGGACTCAGAGCTGGGCTGGGGCTCCGACGTGAAGCTGCGGTCACTGCTCTCTGGGCTCAGCTCCACCTTCTCCTCTTCTTCTTGCCCTCCTGGCTCCGCCGGGTCGCTGCCTTCAGCCTGTGAGGTCACATCGCTGATTTCATCCGTGGGTTCGGGGGAGCTCAGAGGCTCCCGTTTAACCACCACCTGCAATAGAAAACAAAGGATTGAGTGCAGCTGCAAACAAAAGCACACTTCACCAGTACACGGCTCCAGAGTCACAATTAATAATTCACATTTACTGGAAACCTGCTGCTCTCTAATCGAAGACTGCTGATCTTATAGGACCCCCATTATACAACAAACTGAACAATACCGTTTATTACAATGAGAAGATGGAGACCAAGGGCTAAATGGGTAGGGGATCTAGGAATCACCATTGAGGAACAGTAATGAAGGAACCTGTGTAGAGATGGAATCATCTCGACTTTAAATACTAGCTATAGACTGATCCACAGATGGAGTCACCTCTACTATAAATATTAGGTATAGACTGATCCAAAGATGGAGTCAACTCTACTATAAATATTAGGTATAGACTGATCCAAAGATGGAGTCAACTCTACTTTAATATTGTCAAATGAAAAAAAATATTGCTGAATGCAAAGATATTGTCTGAAGCAGATATTGCATTAGTGGTCATTGTTACATTTTACACTTATGTTACACTTTCCCCATAAACCCTTTAAAGACCAAACTGAAGTTAATACAACTTTATAAATGTCAGCCTCATAATCCAGTCCAACTGTGTAAATCTCTCAGCTGTATTGAAGACATTATGAGTCATTGAATGGAGATTGTCGGGCTGTAAATCCACTCATGGTAGTTGCGATTGTGTCTGTGAGAGACGTGATTACTGTACCTTTTGCTCCTGTTCCTCCATCTCGTCTTCCTCCGTTCCCAGTTTTATTTTCACCTCTGCTCTGTTGTCCTGTGGCTCCTGGTCCTCCATGTCCTCCTCTTTGCGTACGCCTGCTTGCATTCGCCCCAACTCCTCCCCCTCACAGTGTCCGCTGTCTGACTGGCTTGGCATTTGAGGATCGTCTTGGGAGACCCCTACCAGGCCACTGATTGGATCCACCTTAGACTCGTCTCCCATCTTGTGGGAGTCTGGGGAGAGCAGTGCTCCTTCTTCTCCTGCTGCATTCACGCGTTCCTCTCCCAGCAACCCCAGAGGAGGAGCCGCGGGCCGCTGCCTCTGCCTGCTTCTGTCCTCGGAGAGATTCAGGGCCAGCGACGACTTACGTTTGTGGAAGCGTCGGATTGGGAAGGGAGCTTTCTGTTCCACCACTCCGCCGCCGACTCCGTCCTCCTCCATGCCGCCTAAAGCGGAGCTCACCAGACTCAGTCCCAGCTGCTGCAGCAGGAAGGAGCGCTGCAACTTGGATCGGGCGGCGTTTGCTGCCAGGTTAGCGTTAGCAGCTAGGGCGGGGTTCACTGCCAGCTCTGCTACCTGCTGCTGCCGGTGCCTCTGCTGCTCCTGCTGAGGATGATGATGCGAGGGTCGCTCAGACGCCGCCGACATGGGAAGAGTGCGTGTGGTCAAGTAGTGTTTGCAGGCTTTGACAACGTTGTTGAGGTGCAAATGAGAGGCTGCGAGGAGGATGTCCATGACGTTGCTCTCGCCCAGCATAAGAGTAGAGGTGTACATCATGTCCACCAGAGCAGCGAACGCCTCAGCGGTCACCACCTGCATATACACAAGCACCTTCTGAAAACCTTCCCTTTAACATCCAACACTTTCACCTACATCACTTATTTCCAAAAAAAGGCAATATTCCTAACAAGCTATTTTACACAGTTAAAAGATTAATATTCCACTATTATTCTTGTTTATATGCAGCTATACACACAATTATTACATTTCTAAAAAACTTTGTTGAACACGTCATTTTTAAAAAAATAATTGTTCATAGCCAAAAATGTACTGATATTCAAGTCTTGAATAATTTATAAAAGTAGAAGTGTTATACCTTCTGAACAGAGAATCACACCTTCTACCCCAGTTGACTATAAAACAGGGACTGTGTGCATTAATAATCCAAAAATGGATGTATACTCCTCATAGGTTGCAGACATCCCCAAAGAATCTACATGAAGTTGCAACAACATGTGAACGTGTGTAAGCAAATTTTTGATTTTGTTTTTCTTCCTATTAATTTTATGTTCAAATAAACCTTCTAATTTAAAAAATTATAATAATCACATCAGAATATCCTCCATTTCTTAGTTGTGGGAAAACTCCATTCACAAAAAAAGATGTACTTCACAATATTCAAAGAAGAAAAATATATATCTGTCATGTGCAAATTAGCGTTGTCTTAATCTGCATAATCATGGAATTATCAGCAACACACACACTAACCTCACTGTCCAGTTGGATCATGTTCATGCTGGAGTCGCCCTCTGCGACGGTGAAGAGAGCTCTGAAGTGGGTGCTGCAGGCTGCCAGCACGGAGCGGTGGGCCTTGAAGTGTCGGCTGCCCACCACGATGACGCAGTCGCACAGCTGCCCATGCACGCGCTGATAGTTCAACTGCTGGAAAATCTGCTCAAAGTGCCCGGGGAAATCCATGGCCCTGAAGTCACAAGAAAAGGGTGACGAAAAAGTTCAAGTGATACAACGACGGAGGCCAAATCAACGCAGCTGATTGAGTCTGGTGTTAGTATGAATGAGTTTTAGGTCAGCGGTCAGACTAGATATGATAACACAAATCTTTACTGATCCCATAATGGGAATTTGGAATGATTAAGGCAGAAACAGGATAAAGGGGAGGAAAATGTGCAGAAAATGAAGATGCAAAACACTAAACAATAAAAAAAACAACAGTATTAAACTCTATAGACTACATAAGCAGTAGAATTGCAGGATGTCAGACTGTATAGATGGGAGACATACACAAAAGAGCCGCAGTGGTGGTTATGAACTGTGGGAGTCCAACTGTAAAGGATCCTTACCAGTGACTGTCAATAAATAACAGGAGGGAAATGATAAATATCAGTAATAACTTGGTAGGTACATGAAAAAGGTCTCAAAGAAGAGTAGGAGGTACAAGACACTGAATATTTACAGATGATGTGCTCGTGGTTGTAAAATAAATCACCTTTTAAAAGTAAATAGTAAACGCAGTGTTTCCCCATAGCGTTGGAATGAAATCTTTTAATCTCTTCTGATGAAATGAGAACAATTGTGACAATGTGACTTATTCTTGATGAAGTGCAACTACGACTCAGTGTGTAATCATTGCAGCTGGTCAAAAGGTCTTGATTGATGGATACAAATAGGAATCAAAGGAGGAATTTGTCTGGGAAGAAAATGACTCCAACTATATGGGCGATTCAAGGCACTACGTTGGGATGCAACCTTAAAAATGTGAGGATATCTGTTAAGCCAGGGATGTCAGACACACGGCCCGGGGACCAAATGTAACCCGCAAAAGGTTCCAATCTGGGCCATGGGATAAATTTGTGAAATGCAAAAGTTGCACCAAAGATATTGGCAAATGTTATAGTTCAGGTTCCCCGCACAGACAAATAGTATTCCCATTATAACCTAGAAATACATGCAACTTCAAATATTTCTCTCTACAAATATAAATATTGTAATTTTCCTGCCTTTACACTAAAACAAAGTATCATTTCACATTAAAAAAACATAAATAACCTGAACAAATATAAACAACCAGAAACGTCCAAAGAGAAGTCAGTGTCATTTTAACATTCAACCTGTTACTACGTGTTTTGTGCATTTGTAGATCCACTGTGATCTGTAAGTTGTAATGTACATTTATGAATTATAAACTGATATATAATATTGTTAAAATTGCACTTAATTTTCTAAGTAATTTTGAGGTAATGTTATTCACATTGTTTTAAAGGACAGTTTGTAGATGTAACCAATTTCATCACATAAGGACAGTTTTATTTATATTGACTGTGTGTGTTGTCATATTTACACTCAAGTTACTCTCGGCTTTGGATTCATTTCATCAACTGTGCACTTTTCTATTTCCATATTTATTTTATATGACATTTCGTTACCAGATTCATTGTGTGTGCCTATGTAATGACAATAAAGGACGTCTAAGTCTAAGTGTGGAGTTGAAATTATTGATGTGTAATTGGCCCACTTCAGACCAGATTGGACTAAATTTGGCCCCTGAACTAAAGTGAGGTTGACACCCCCCACCCCCACCCCACGTTAAGTATGTGTTTCCCATTAGATGTCGATTTACTAACAGTGAAACATGAGTGTTTACTTGATTCTGTCCTTCTATACTCAGTGTACTGAGTATACAAGGGCCCCACCCCCATCATGGACTGTTCTGTCTGTTGGCGTCGGGCAGGAGGCTGTGCAGCATCCGCTGTAGAACGTCCAGG
>JAPTHA010000001.1:7943807-7955758 GCA_029814585.1 Gymnapogon annona
AATATAAATAAGAATAAATAAGATGGACAATGTAACAATGTAAACAGTACTATAAACAGTGAAATACCGCACATCAGCGTAAACAGCACTAACGTTCCAGAACCCTGGATGGACCCTGTGACCCCACTGTGATGTGGTTTTATTTTATTTTTTTTGGTTTTAATATGAACTCTGTCAGGTTTGATGGTTCCAAGCTACTCGCAGAGAGGTGGATACATTTACAAAAGCAAAAGTTTGCATCAAAAAAAAAAACAAAAAATTACCCAGTGTTGTCAGGTTCAACTCCAGGTACATTTTCATTTGAATCTTGGACTAGTTGTTAGTGTGTCTGAAAAATGCAAAGTGGCTTCCTTTTTCATTTATTTATTTGAGTAAATCTCTGTTCTCCTTGAATTTCTGAAGTTTTTGATATTATGGAACATCATTTGTAGTGTAACACAACGTACACCATTGTGATAAAAAGTGAAAAAAAAATTCTGAGTATATTCCTAAAGGTGTGTATGGTGATGCTATGCTGGAAATTTTTCAAAATGACCCTTTAAAGTGCTTGAATTCCACTGCAAAGCATAAAGAAAAAAAAAAAGGACGAGCCAACATTCCATTTGTGGTCTCATTTATTTCTGATTTCATTGGGCTTATTGCCTGGTTCTGTTCGTCTCTTGTCACCAGTTCTCCAGCAGGAAGTGGCTGAGACAGAGTTCCAGGGAGAAGTGATTCTCCATCTCCCACCATGCAACGCCAACGCAGAGAGACCTGAGGACGTTTATCAATTCGACGACCGTATCCTTTTTGTGTTTGTGCGAGGAAAACGAATTTGCCGCAGTAACATGCGATTGATGAATTTGGAAGAGATTCCGTCCCGTTCGTTGGCGTCTCCGTCCTTAGCGATACTGCACAGTTCTGACTCCGCTGGAGTATGAAGCTTTGGAGCAAGCTGGTTCCAAGATGGCCGAGCTGAGCGCTGAGGAGCTGCAGAAGTTGAGGGATGCGGGAGGGTAAGGCTACCAAAAGATGACGCTTACTGAGGCTGAGGCAGTGACGTGACACCTGTGTTTTAACGTTCTACTGAATTTTTTCCATTGCAAAAAAATCCTCAAAATACATTAAAAGATAACATGTATGTTGTACGCCGTCCCTGTATACAAGGACACTGAAATTTCTCCAAACATTTGAATTATTGGTCATTTTTCTGCATGTGATCCTTGTGTGGTGACCAAGGATTGGTAATAATTGCTCTAAATTCAAAACACAACATCCATCAGTTTTGCCTCTAATATTAATCAGCGCTATACTATGGTTATGTGGATACTATCTGTACACATTTTATATCAGTTGTAGGGTTTTAAAGTAAAAATGAGTATTGAAAGAGTATAACAAGGGGGACACCGCCATTATAGAATAAAGTTATAAAATCATGAATGGCAAAAAATGAAAATGCACACAAGGCTGTCCTTCTTACACAGTTTATTTAGCTACTGATACTTAAACTATTAGGTATGCTAAAGAAATATATTAAGTTTGAGATAGATTTTTAAGGCCATGTCTTATTAATTCACCTTTTGATGATTATTTCTTTTGCCTTTTTCCCTTTCGGGGTCGCCACAGCGAATCCAATTCGCATATTCGATTTGGCAGGAGTTTTTACGTCAGATGCCCTTCCTGACACAACCCACTGGATGCTCATCTTGGGAATCGAACCCAGGTCCCCAATGCACCAGCCTGGTGCCTTACCAACTGAGCTATCCAGCTAGGATTAAAATTAATTCACTTTTTAAAAACACTAAAATCGTCGTCATTAGTTTTTTCTGCACATAAATGCATGTGCACAATACATTACAAAGGTTTGAACAATGGACAAATACGTCATCATTTTTAGCATTTAAGCATTGACCTCTTGAGGAGTCTTAATCGTCAACGACTTGGTTGCACCGTGCGTTCTCCTCAGGTGTGTATTCTCTTATTGAAGGTGTCTGACCGTCCTGAGCCATTTACAAAACCTCCCAAGTGCAGCTGAAGCCAGGGAGAAGACGGCACGCTGCGCCTTTTATCTCTCCATCCTCCTCAAACTGGCGCGGCAAAAAAATCTCAACAGGAAGAGTGAGTCACCTTATAATCCTCAATTGCATCCCAAATATTTTCCTTATATGAACTTATTCTTTAACACAAATGCATGCGTGTGTGTGTGTGTGTGTGTGTGTGTGTGTGTGTGTATATATATATATATATATATATATATATATAGACATGCAGGAGGAAGGCTGCCCTCGTATTGTTCAGAGCAAACTCTTCAAAACGTTCACTGTGGAGTCTTTCAACAGTGGCAGGTACGTGGTTTGACATAAAACTGTAGCAGAAATGCTGCTGTTTTGCAGATACTTTGTTCTTCTTGAACTTATTTGTTTAGTTTGTGTAGTTTAAGGTAATGGATGCCAACTTCATGTGTACCACAGGCCGCTTTAATGTTGGACAGTATTTTCATGGACTTTAAGTTGTTGATTTCTTTAAGTTGTAGTGGATGAATGCAACAAAATAAAAAGATACGATTGGTATAAAAACTGGTATTTTGTACATGTAATAATAAGAGTGAATCAACAACAACACAACATGAGTAACGGCCTCTCTACAACCAAATAAACCAAACAAAGGCATTTGTTTTTGGTTCATCTTTCCAGCTTTGGGGTTTCAATTTAGCGCTAATGTATTATGTGTTAAAGGGTTAGAACAGCTGTTTGAAGAAGGTAGATATAGGGAACATGTGACGGAGGCAACATCTGGACATGAGTCAGTAGACAGATGTGGCAGAGAGACTCTGGTAGTTTTTCAAAATAAAACATCGTTCAGAATCTGATAATAAATTAAACGGAAATAATCTAAGTTGTTTATTCTTTCTGTGTGACCCGGTTCTGGTCCGCGAACTGGGGGTGGGGGACCACTGGTTTAAGGAATGTAACATCATACTGCACCTAATGTTTAGGGTCCAGAACATGGTGTCGTCATCAATGCGGGCCAAACTGGCATCACACTGCCTGGCTCTGCTGCTGCACATGGGCCACATGACCGCCAACCTCACATTACTGCACCGTGACCTGGGCATCACAGAGGCCAGGTAGGCAAACGAGTCAGATGTTTCAGTGATGTTTGATCAGACACAGTTGATTTGACCATTGTTTTTTTTTTTGTGTGTGTGTAGTCCATCAGACTGCTTACATCAGGAGTAACACAGACCCCATTTTCTTTCCTACAGGATGATTGAAGTAGCCAAGTCCATGGGACTGACTCTAAGCAAGCCTAGAGGTAAAAGAGAAGAGGCCGCAGCGGGAGACCAACACAGACACGCCTCTCTCCTTCTACCTCTGGTCAAATACGACCAGTTCACAGAGAGACGGAAACGCAAGAAAATGCACTAAAGAGCCAAAGGAAGTCAAGACATGAGAGTGTACTGTAAAGATGGGAAACGTCACTGTGGATTGTTTATTAATGCAGACAAATAAAGTGGTGAACGTGGAGGAGTATGAGGTATTTTAATATCTCACTGTACAAAATACAAAAGAGTTCAGTGATGAGCTGTAAAGCTCTACGTGATAGAAAACACCTACAGGTTCGACATATAGGCACATTTTGTCGACGAAGCGTATTGCACACTGAGGGCTACGTTGTGTAATCAAAGACATGGTGGTTTTCCACTGAGTGGTGGGGTGAAGGTACAGTTTGGGAGGGTGAGGCCTGGACAGGCGAGCTCCTCCACTGCCAGACCTATTCTCACTGACAGGATGGAGGCCAAATGCAGGAGGAATGCAAAAACTAACGGCAGCAATGCAGGAATTAATGCAGATGGAGCTCCACTATCTGTACGGTACCATTTGTCTATGAGCCTTCAACAGAAGGGAACCGAGAAATGGTACAAGTACACGTAGGTTGTTTGGATCCCATTCACAATCAAACCACTCAGTGGAAATGTGCTAAGAATGTGTCATTTTAAAGGCTAAAATGAAAACCATGATACAAAATCGGTTACATGATCAGCTGTGTACAAGAGGCTCTGAGCTAGAGTTGGACTTTTTGGTTTTGCATATAAAACTTTTACTATAAAACATTCTTTCCTAGATACAGTAACTGACTGAAAAAAGGCACAGCTTTATGTTGTAGCATTGAAACTGGTATCTCTGATGCCTTTGACTGCTGCTAGGATTGAAATAAATGTGCTCTTCCTAACCAGCGAGTCTCTCAAGTGCACTGACAAAAACCCACACAGACGACAGTGGCTCTGTACATCGATTGGAAATATCTGTAGGTAAAAGAGAAGTGTGGAAATGGTGAGGACGTTGACTTTCAACAGGACTTAAATGTGATCTATATTGTGAGTCCACTGCTTATTTTACCACTAAGTTTCGAAAGCCTCTGTTTGTTTTACAAAAATGTTGTACCTCTTGAATGGTTTTAAGACACTCACAGGTGTCGTTTGATTCTCAGATTTACCCAAGAGACAACATAAGCATCCCACTAAAGTGAGCACAACTCACATTTTAGCAACCATTCTCTTCTCATCTCAAGGGACCTTTAATATAGGAAAGAAACCTGGATATGTCTTGGAAAAGTCAGTGTTCAGCATAGTGGTAAACCTATACTGTTCTACAAGCTGTACACTGGCTGCACTAAGGTTTATCCACATTTCATTTCTATTGTATGGTACATTAAGAAGATATAAAAAGGTTGCTGGAAAGTGAAGCGTGTACTTACTCTGATGTGGTACATACACTATGTGCACAGTTAATAAGCAAGCGAGCATTCTGACCTTATTGTTATGTCTATTTTTGTTGTCAAACTCCAAATTAAAAAATTGGAGAATTAAAGGCACAAACTTTCGCAGAATTTGCAAACGTCAAGAAACTGAGAGACTCCATTGATGAAGGACTCCTGGCAGTTATTAAAAAAGAAGGTGCCCACACTGGTCACCAAATATTTTTGAGTTTCTAATTTCTAACACTTTCTCTGAAATCAGGGAATAAACGAGTCGGAAAGAAAGGAAACTCACTGCATGATAATTCTGGACTACTATCTGTACAGACTTGTCTATTCCCCTGAGAAAGTCCAAACTCACTTTCATTTGATAGTTTGAGGTTCACAAACTGTTTTGGATTAACTTGGAGCGCAGTATTTGTTTGACAGTGAAATGAATTGAGAGGACTATCATTTGCGTAATAACTGTGCACACGGTGTCATTTAAACCCGGTCTACACTGAGACCCAGAGCTCCACATGTGCAGTCGTTTGTCTACATTGTGTTTGACACTATTCACTGGATAGAACAGAACATACTACCACTGTGGCAACCGCTCTCTACAGTGGCACTTATCCTTGTAGTCATGGAAATTCCAAGTCGGGAGGGATACTGGGATGAGGGGAGTCCAGAAGGAGAGCTAGCCAGTGGACGTGGGGGAGGATTTTCCAAAACCCAAGTGGCTGTAGACGTGTAGCTATGAGGTGCAGGAGAAAAAGTTACATGAGTTTAGTCTGAACCAGTGTAAGACATTTGACCATCACAAGACAGAAGCAGATATGGTCTGTAGTTTGTACCTGTTATTATGCTTTACAATATTGTTGTTGCGTAATAAACAGCTCTCATTGCCAGGGTCCAAGTGCAGGAGTGCTTTTTTGTTTCCAGGGTGACCCTGGAATAAGAGATTGTCATGGACAACACCTTTTACAGGCCCAATAATAGCGATGCCACAAGCCTGTGCTGGTTGGACACGGTTTCGTAGAACCTAAAGAATGAAGTGTGAGAAAAGAGATATAAAATAACATTTACAGTAATTACAGCTTATAACCACATAATTACAAACACAATATTTTTGCACTGTATATTTCATTCACTTATCAGGGTATCTGCAGGTTTAAGGAAGTTACATTTAAGACTTTTAAAGACCTTTTTTAAGGCCACTTTAATTTGAGACCTTTCACTTGTGACAGCAAAATGTTTGACCACATCCCATATAGTTTTGTCCATATATTTAATGACACTGCTGAAAAGTAACAAACATCAAGATCACAACTCTGTAGGCAGAACATTAGCAACTTGTAACAGTATCTGACAATCTTTCAAACAAATATGAAGAAAGTGCATGTAGCCCCTCCTCCCATAAGCAAAGGATTGCGCTAAATTGTAGAGCAGTAATTACAAATTTGTCAGATTCTTTGCAAAGATTTCACTGTACAATGTAAGAAAATAGATTTCAATTTTGTTTATTGTATATGTGGCATTTTCAAGGCATTTGAAAGGTGGATTTAAGGATTAATAGTCGTTTTTAAGGATAATTAAAGCTTTAATATTGGGCACACAAAGTTAAGACATTTTAAGGACCTGCGGACACCCAGTATCATAGATAATATTTGTCCAGTGTATATTGTACAAATTAATGGTTTAATACTCTTTAGGGTGATTGAATACAACATATATAGGTTTGTATATACATTTGTTTTTCTTGCCTTTGCTGTATTTCTTTTTCTTCTACTTGCACGGTATACAGTAAGGGATTAAAAAAAGTATTTAGATTCTGATGGACGCGGCTCAAACTGTTCTCTTGATCGTCCTTACCTTGATGTCGGCACTGGCACAAACATGGATCCCGTATCCACGGTTTCCAACCACATCATTCTCCACAATCTGTCCGCTGCCGCTGAACCCAACACCGTGGCCACTGTTTTCATAGATCCCGTTGCCACGAAGTTCCACCCGGCAGTCCTTCTCCACTGTGACTCCACCACGACCATTTTCCAGAATGCAGTTTGTGACCAGTCGGGTTAACTGACTGCTCTGCAGGACAGCGATGCCGGTGCCACGGTTACTGTTCACGAGGTTCGCGAAGACATTTAAAGGCTCACTGCTCTTCACGTACAAACCAACCGCTACGGAATAGAGTGAAAATTTTAGACATTTGCAACAGGTGTTGATTTTGACACTTGTTGAAAGCCGTGCTTTTCGTGTTACCTCCATTGTAGCTCATGCAGTTGCTCTCCACTAAGGCCACACTGATGGATCTACGAGCAGAGTGGCACTCGTCCTCGCTGTCCAGATCGCTCTCCCATGCGAACAGCTCTCCCTCTTCATTTAAGTTCTCCTGTCCTTCTCTCCCCTCTCCCTCTACACCCCTCCTTTCACCACTGCCTCCTTCTCCACCCAGTCCTTCCTGACCCGGCCAGTTCCCTTCCCGGGCCTCAATGTTTTCGGGATCCTTCCTGCAAAACACTGCCAGCCCATACATGTAGTTGTGGGTGATGTAGTTTCCCAAGAGCTGTGGACGACTGGATGACATCACCCACACACCGCAGCCTTTGTTACCTACAGACAGAAGATGAACGTCAGCCGAAACACGTCAAACACAGATGCTGTATTCACATATGCTCCACATGCACATCATGGTTTAAATTACATACAGTAGACATGGTTTCCCTCGATAAGTCCCCGTCCTCTTTCTCCCACCACCACGCCATCTGAATAACCGTGACAAATGTAGTTGTTCTTCAGGATGGGGTCACCTCCTCTGCGGATGTCCACACCTCCCCACTGGTTCTCTTTGATCACATTATCTGTGAGTTATGTGAATGAAAACATAACATTGATATTTCCACAATGGCATAAGTAAGGATGCGGCACTCTGGTGGCAATAAAGGTGGGACACGTCAATTTACACACCTGTTATTATCCCTCTTCCATTCTCATTTATGGCAATGCCCGCTGCTTGGCCCTGGAAGATGTGATTCCCACTATGTAGGATGGAAACAGAAGATGAGTATGAAAGGACCTAATCTTTAACTGTGCTAAGTTGTCTCATTCCCCCTAGAAAGACTTGGTTAACTAATCTTTATGAAATGTATGGGAATGTGTAGCACTGGATTAAAAAAAAAAATCAACCTGTTGATAAGCTGTTTTTAACCCATAACCTGTCCTGAAAATTGTTCATATTCCTGTATGAAATTGCCAGCACATTCTTGGGTGAGATTTTTTTTTTTTAACTCTCGAGCCTACCTGACCACAGGATTCCCACTGAAGAGAATATACACGCCTGCTTCTTTGTTGTTATAGATCTGGTTGCTCCGAATTGAACCTTTTCCATTGCCAAGGACAACAACACCAGAGCGCAAACCACTATGTATTTTGTTACACTGTAAAAAAAAAAAGAAGACAAACAGCAAAGTCTGGGCAGCTGCATATATACTCAAAAATATTTCAAGGAATTGTGACTTTTCATGAACTCAATGTTTTTTCTGATTTTGTAGATACAGATTATATGTGATTTTACCACAATGATGGGGTTCGCCCCTTTTCGGATGTCCAGTCCTGCTTCTCCATTGGAGTGGATGTTGTTTTCTGCAATGAGGCCTTGAGCAGAGAGGCGCAGGAACACACCTGATGCACGGCACTCGCACACCTCATTTCTCACCATCACTATCTAAATAATGCGAGACATAGAGACGGATCAAGAAACAGGTGGGTTAAGAAACTTCGTCTTAATTATTAATGATCTGAACTGCCTTAATTTCAGATATTATTCAAAACACATGGCTGCATATTTAGGGTCAAGTGGCATTCATTGACTTGAACTCTGAAAAAAAATTATGGTGATATTTACTGTGGAGTTCTGGATACAACGGACAGCATAGTTCAGCCCTCTGAAAACATTGCCCTCCAGCCGAGCTTGACCAAAGTTAGACAAATGCACGCCTCCTTTCCCCTCCCTGAAGAGGCAGCGCCTGAGAATGCAGCCGTGAGTGGATGCTGCCAACATATGCGCATCAGGATCCCTGTCTAGTTCCTGTTGAAAGGTGAGGGGCTCAGGAGTCACAGCCGGGGGATCAGGGCAGGAAGCCAAGGGTAGAGAGCCATCTGGTTGTGGCTTCAGCAAGTGGGATAGACCATGATGGCCGTAGGGGACTTTGTAATCCAACGTAAATAGACTTCTGATGTTTGACTTTTCTCCCTCTCGATTCTCTTCCTCTCCGCCGCTGCGCTCCCCGTCGCTCCAGCCATCTTCAATCACAGTGCCCTGACACGCCACCTCTACTCCTGTCCTCTTCTGCCAGTCTTCTTTGCCCATGTGTTCCTTTTTAATATTAGAACCTGGAGGTTGAGGGCTGACCGTGGACAAAGGCTGAGGCCCAGTGGGAAAGCTACAATCCCCAGACAGGCTACATGATGGATACGTCCTGGCTAGGCCGGCCAAGTGTTTGCAGGCCCAATTTCTTTCTGACACTGGCGGACCTTCAACAGTCACAGAGGCTGTGTCACTTCCTGAGAAATCGCAGCTGTCCAGTAAACTGAGGACAACACCCAGCAAATGGGCAGAGCTGCCCTGCAAGAAGGAGCAGAAGCGAGCCTGGCAAGTCCCCGGCCCACGGATTTGCAGCTGAGCGCCTTCTAAGATGCAGTTATCAAGCTGGACGTGACCCCATGATGTCTGAATAAAGCAAGCACAGAAAAATCATGAGAGATTTATTTTTTTAAAAGTGCTGTTGCTTGTACTGCTCAGTTTTACTGGATGAAATCTGGCTTATTTTCAACCATTAAAAGAGAGCAGCAGACATATTCATAGCCCAATGTCGTGTTTTTTAATTTTACTGCCATTGAAACAGTTACATAAATGAACCGCTAGTGTCAAATGAGCAACACAAAGATCATCGTTTATTTGGAGCTTAATAACTTTGTAGAATGAGAAATGAGGAAAGAAGTTTGTTAAACACTGGCAATTAAATATAAATAAATATCCTGAGCTTGATTGAAGTGTCATAGTTATAATATTCTGTTTTTAATACATGATCTGACTTTTTCCAGTAAACTATTCTGTAACCCTGCAAATCAGTTTAATGGTTACAATTCTTTTAGTGAGTTATCTGTTTGGACTTGAGTGACCTGAGCTGATGAGGGCATGGTCAGCGTTGTGTTTTAGTCTGGAAAACTACCTATCTGACGTCTCCTGACTGTTTGTTAGACCTACGCTTTGGCAAGTTCTATCTTGACAAAAACAAACAAACAAAAATACAGCCACTGATATTAAAGGACACATGAATAAACACACTAGTCATTACGTTGAGAATTCTGAAAATCTGACCCGAGACGTGCTGTTACTTCACCTTGTAGACCACAGAGGAGAACCAGGGAGGCATGAAGACTAGATTACACATCCTGGCCGTGGGACACTGCTGCTCCATACACACCAGAAGGACCACCTGACCCAAACGGCCCAAGCCGACCAGCTCCACAGGTACCTTCACAGCTACTTCAGCCTGCTCCTCATACACCCCAGGATGGAGAACAACACGATCGTAAGGTCCAACCACCCCAAGAGCCCCACGTAGGGTCTCGAACTCACATCCGTGTCCGACGTGCCAAACCCTCCGGTCCTTCCGGCGGCGGAACAAAAGGCAGGCGGAGGACTGGAGCTCTGGTCCGTTTTGTGCCCAGGTGCGTGTGGCCGTTACATGTTGCTTCAGGGCCTCTCTCCATGACGGCGGCTCCAGATGAGGCTGACTCGGCCAGTTGGGATGCCGGCACTCGCGGCAGCCCAGGTAGAGCTGTCTCCAGCGGGTGTTGTCCAGTGACAGGATGAGCTCCCGCCAGGCACGACACACCTGGCAGCAGCGGCCCAGGTCAGGGAGGGGCAGGTAAGCCAGAATAACCCTCCACAGCTCCACGGGGAGGCTGTCTACCTTCATGGTGGTAGCTGGGGAGCACTGTGATGGGAGACCGGAGAGCCAGGAAATTACAGCATCAGGAAACACTGGAAAAACACACAACAAAACAAACGTGGAAGTCACATCCCATAGATCAGCCATCACATTTTGGCTTCAAGATTTTCATTAAGGTCAAAAAGCCTTAGTCTATTGGAGTACTGAGTTGGAATTATTGGCAAATTTCTATGATTTCTCACTCCACCATAGCGCCTTTTGTATTGTCTTTATATATCTGTAACCTTTTCCCGTTCTTGTTTTGCTGCAAGTGAATATAAATAAATAAAGAAATAAAACTACCCAGCAACTGTATGGAGGGTCTATTTTTTTTTAAGCCTGAAAACGTCATAAAACAAACCAAGACGCGATGCAGATGAGTCATCGCCGCTTATGTAACTTATTTTCACCGTGTTGTCAAGTCTGCGATGCTTGGAAAACAATGAAGCTAGCTCCGTCCGTCGGCGGCGCGAGACCCAACCGTTAGCTACAGCGTCGTAACAGTCTCGCCGAGCAGCACAAACTACAAAAGCTCACCTCTCACCAGTTTGTCACACTTAAAGAAACATCGGCGGGTTTCACGTCTTCGTCGCCGTTTCTCTTTTTCAAGTCTTCCAATGCGTTTTTCGTCCCCGGGAGGAGTTTAGAACCGTCCATGATGCCTGCAGCGGCGCTACCCATCACAGCTGGGACTCGGACACTTTACGGCAAAAAAAAAAAGAAGCACGAAATCGAACTGCGCTCAACCATCTTCCGTTTCCTCGCGGTGGGCGTGAACGCGGCGGAAGCAGAGGCAGCTGTTTGCGCTGCATCCACCGACGAGCATCACGTCCGTTCGCCGTGTGCTAAAATGAGCTCTATTTACGTCGGTGCGCCTCAGCCGCCAACGACTGACATCACGACCTTTTTCAGCAGCGGTACAGTGTCCGTGCTCTGGAGTCTTTGAAAGCGCAGGCTATAAATCAGGGCTGTCTAACTCATTTCACTCAGGGGCCACATTCAGGTAAATTGAATCTGAAGTGGGCCAAACCAATATAATAATACCATAATAATATATAAATTCCAACTCTGAACGTTTATCTATGTTTTAGAGCAGGGCCACATTCAGGTAGACTTAGACTTAGACTTAGAAACTTAGACTTAGACTTAGACTTAGAAACTTAGACTTAGACTTAGACTTCCTTTATTGTCATTACACAGACACACACAATGAATCTGGTAACGAAATGTCAT
>JAPTHA010000001.1:8028825-8045537 GCA_029814585.1 Gymnapogon annona
GAATCTGGTGAGGATGATCTGAAGTCTTTGAGCCAGTCCTGGAGGAGTGGAAAGTCAAAGTCGGAAGACACGGAGTCCGGGGACAAGGCCCTGGTACTGAACAACCTGTCAAGCTCAAGGTCCGATAAAACTGACTGTGGGGAGTCGGGTCTGGATTCGTCAAACAGATTTTTAAGACAGAAATCTGTACCCTCCCAATCAGAGATTGTGGACTCTGGGGTAAAAGACCTGTTTGTAAACAAGTCGTAATTACAACCGTCAAGGTGACACCTGAAATGAGGAATGGGTGAGTCGGGAGAAAGGGGCCTGGAGTCACTATGAGATACCACTGACTCTGGAGACTGGGCTCTGAAATCAATCGTCCAGCTGTCGTCATGGGACTGGGTGTAATCGCAAGGAGTCGAGACTGTTGTCGGAGAAACAGACTGGACATCACAGCGTTTGACTGAGGGAGCAATATGTACTTCATTGACAGGCGCGATGCCCCGCACTACATCTGCATATGTGAGGCGTGTTGAGGTGGAAAAGGTTCTGGATGAAATTTCACCACGAGTTCCCTGCTTGGTCTCAAGGTCTGCAGTAAATGAATCTGGGGAATCTGGTCTGTTGTTGTCAAATAGTTCTTCCAGGCCAATTTCGTAATCCTCACTATCGGACAGGGTTGAATGAGGTGTCAGCGGTCTGCTATCGGAGAAGTGTAAGAAATAGTCACAGTGTTGACTTGTCTCCTGGCCAAATGTCATGTGAGGAATCGAGGATCGCTGTTCAACGGACACGACTGATTCTGGTGAAGATTGTCTGAATTCTTTCAACCAGTCCTGGAGGAGTGGAAAGTCAAAGTCGGAAGACACGGAGTCTGGGGACAAGGCCCTGGTACTGAACAACCTGTCAAGCTCAAGGTCCGATAAAACTGACTGTGGGGAGTCGGGTCTGGATTCGTCAAACAGATCTTTAAGACAGAAATCTGTACCCTCCCAATCAGAGATTGTGGACTCTGGGGTAAAAGACCTGTTTGTAAACAAGTCGTAATTACAACCGTCAAGGTGACACCTGAAATGAGGAATGGGTGAGTCGGGAGAAAGGGGCCTGGAGTCACTATGAGATACCACTGACTCTGGAGACTGGGCTCTAAAATCAATTGTCCAGCTGTCGTCATGGGACTGGGTGTAATCGCAAGGAGTCGAGACTGTTGTCGGAGAAACAGAATGGATATCAAAATCGTTTTCTGAGTAAGCAGTGTTTTTTTCCCTCACAGTTGCAATTCCCCGTACTACATCTGCATATGTCAGGGGCCTTAAGATGGGAAAAGATCCAGATGTTTTCCTTTCAATATTAGTTTTCTTATTATCAATGTCTTTGAGAAATGAGACTCCCAAATTTGTTGGTTTTTTCTTAAGTGATTCTATAGAGTCTGTATTTTGTTTTTCGCCACTTGATGACATCAGTAATGAAGAGGATTGGGATCTACTATTTAGCATTGTTGATTTTGAAGTTTCATCCAGTCCATTCAAGGAAAAATCAATGTTCACTTTCAGCAGTTTTGTAGACATATCAGAATGAGTTACACATTTTCCTTCTGTGTTTACAGTTTCCCCAATAGAGTAATTTGTTGGTAAAATTGTTTCCCTTTCAAAATTCAAAATGTAATTTGGCCTTTGCGTCAAATTAAACACCACTGGTATGTATGGTGTTTGATGTTTGAACTCGGAGCATGTATTCACATATTTCCCCTTGGTATGATTTTTATCTGAACAAGGTGTTGCAGTAAATCGGTCTTTGGTCAAACACCCATCTATGGAATATTCATTTTCTTGTCTCGTGGTTTGATCATCTCTTTCTAAAGAATCTTGAGATGACGTACATTCAGATGATTCTGGTTTCAAAGTAGAAAACCAGTAATCAAGAAAGGATGGACTTTCTTTTTCTTCTGGCTTCTTCATTACTTTTGTCCCAGTGCCAACATGAAAAAAGGAATTCTCTAATTCATTTGAAATACCAAAATCATTTGTTTCCTGTAAAGGCAAGGAGTCCCGTGCTTGTGTTGAAAAACAATCTGTCACTGAATATTCAAAGCTATGACATTTTAGATATTTGTCCTTTATAAGTGGCATATTTGAACATAAATATATACGTGATGGTGTGTTTTCCTCTGGTGGAGAAAGGTTCTGATCAGATAATAGTAATTCTGGTGTCAAATTCTTATTTTGACCTTGTCTTTCATCATAAATTCCACTACCATGACCAGAAGACATTTCATACTGCCCGGAATAATGCAAAAAATAATCACAATACTGACTTCTGATTGCAGCACGGGTTGATTCAGAGAGCATAAGTTCAAGGAAAGAGAAACTGCACTGTGAAATCTCAGATTCTGGTGTGGAAGCCCTGCATTCCATATCAAATGCTTCCCTATCAAGAGAAGTATTGTTTAACGTGTCATTATAGTTTAAGTCAGACTCCAAAGCTGCGATTACTTTGAATTCTCCCTGTCTCAGCATACTGTCAGGAACAGGTGAGTCATATACTGGTCTTTGAGTGTCAGGCTGTGATCCATCAATGCATGGGGAAGGTGAAATTGGAAAAGCAGTTAAATCTTTGGAATTTAATAGTGATTTATATTTATATGTATGTGACTGATAAGTGTTTACTCCACTTTCACTTGAATTAACCGTGAATTCTGGTAAACTGCATGGATCGGACATTGGAGAAAGTGTCCTGTCATCCAACACAAAGCTGGAAAGCTCTGCAGGAAAGACCCTTTTTTCTGCTAAAGGAGAGTCAGGTGACATTGCCCTATAATCACTTATTGACATGACAGATTCTGGGGATGATAGTCTAAGGATGAGATCATCAGCTGTAAATGAACAAGGTGCCAAAGATTCAGGTGCCCAAGGGCTACAGTGTGTAAGAGTGAAAGGTAACGCACCGTGTTCATATGTATTGGCTGTGTTTGACATACTTATTGCACTGTCATTATCTGGGATAACAAAAGACCAGCTCTGTTGCTTGTCAGTTGAGTCACATGCCATGTAAGCAGGGATGCTGGCTGTTGGATTATGTAGTTCTATAGTTTGTTGAATCCTTCCATTATTTTCTTCAGTGCTGTAATGAAGTGAGGCAGTAACTGGTTTCATGATCTGGACATCATCATCAATGAAGGGCATACTTTCCCGACAGCCATGATTATATTTTGTAGACTTTTTGTCTTCTTTTCCTGACATGAAGGGATCGAAGGTCATGTCCACATCTGAAATCTGTGGGATTTCATCATAGTTATACTGAAGTTTAGATCGTTGGGCTGTTTCCTCTTCAAAGCGGTTCTGAGAGGTCATACTTTTTTTATCTACATCTGTGTCATCTTCAGTCATAGCCAGAGTTGCTTGGTGGTCCTCTGACAGCAAGGTTAACAGGCAAACATCAGAAGTTCTGATAGTTCTAGCTGTGCCTGTATTAACAAGCGTAGAACTAAAGTCATTACAGACCTCAAGGAAGTCAGTTTCAGCTTGATCCGACTCTGTTAGGCTTGGACCAAAGTCTCTGATAGAAATTGACAATATGTTTGGAATGTGAGGTGATTGGCCTTTCTCATCTTCACTACCACATTGCTTCGGTGGTAAGGTTTGGTTAAAGTCATCTTGGATTTGACATTGAGTGCCACCATTGAGAGGCCCATAGATGTTAACTTCAATATTGTTGCAACTTTTGTACTTGGGGTCATATGCTTGACATTCTTGATTTTCCGCTGCCTCTGCTTCTTTTAAAGTGGGTAGAGTACTTACTTGTTCATCCAAGGTGGCATAAATGGTAGGTTCTTGTGTAATTACATCATCGGGGTTCCACAGGTTAGGATTTAATTCACTGTAACAGAAAAAAAGTGAATGAGATAAAAATTTGCCATTGCCAGACTAATGTTCAAAAGCCTGCCTTATACCTACAAGGTGCTGTTATGTATTAACAACAACTCTCCATAAACAGTCATTTGGATTCGTTCTTCTTATGTCATCGTTGTACAATATCTGATACCTCCAATTGGCAATGCTAGACTTTGCCAATTGGCAATGTCTAGCATTGTTTCAATATATATAAGTAACTTAAATGAATGCAATTACTGTGGGATCTCGAGCTCCTCCAGTAGGTCACCATGCATGCTCTCTGAGGAAGTCTGTCCAACGGGCTCTGCCCATGAAGGAATATCCAACAGAGAAGCAACTGAAAGGTCCTCTTCAGAAACAGCTGGTGGTGGTCTGCGGTCTGATTCCACCCTCCTCACCACTCTGGGGCTATCTGCATCCTCTTGAACTGAAGATAAGGCTACTGATACTGAAAAATACAAAAAAAAATGAAGAGTTGAAAGAGTTCAAGAAAGCAGAAGTGCAAACTTGTTTTTGTACATGCACTACCTTCACTGTGATCCAGTGTCTTCTCTATCTCTGCGTAAGTTCTAGATGTTTGCTCTTGAACAGACTTGTTCATCTGAGTTTCAATTAGATGGACAATATCCATGCGGTTGATCTTGGTTAATCTCTTTATCAGACAGTCCTCTGTGGGGGGATTTTTTTAAAACAAACACAAAGACAAAATTAAAAATCAGTCGTAATATTGATAAAGTAGACAATGACACACAATGTTAAAAACAAATATTTCAGATTTACAACGGCACAGAAGACAGACAATTTGTACAATTCAAATAATAAAAGAGATGTAATACTAGCAGTATGTCACATTAAGTCTTTCAGTCTAAAACATCATATACCTGTGGCATGTTTCCCTTCTCGTTCAACCCAGCGTTGCAGCAAAGCATGGCTCTGCTCTTGGAGTGAATTTGGATTTTCTGTTCTCACCAATTGAATGTCATCTTCACTAAATTCAAGTTCCCTTGCCAGCTCTGGTGTGATGGAAAAAGGGAAGATTGTTTTAAGGTTAATCATGTTTTGGGCATTTGTCGTCCTTAAAAGTAAGTCACAGTTCAAATGGAAAGCACTTCTTTCTAAAATTAAACATCTTACCAGTCCAGCTGAAGCCCAGAAGATCTGCAATGATTGCCAAGGTCTCCTCTTTCCTATCAGCATCATCCTGCCAATCCACTACAAAGGTCATCAGAGCCAGACACACATTTTAAAATTTATAGTCAGTGGATCAGGGTGTAGATTACAATTCATACAAGTTATAAAATATGATTTGTAATTATCATTGTACGACTGTTTTTTTTCCCTGTGCTATCGGCTGTATTATTTTGAACCCATACATGAATTTTTGATGTTGGCATGGATGAGATCGTAAGGATGAAATTCTGGCTCAGACCTGCTCTTGTCTTAAGTGATTCTTTCACAATTTGCACACAATATATTTAATAAATAGTGATAATTAATGTAAGCAATGACACTGATGTATTGCATAAGTGATGCACATGCTAATATTAATAAAGCTGTATTGGATCAGTTACTAATACCAATGCAGTAGAGAAATTCTGCATCATATTGTTAGTTGATATTTCTTTGATTAATATGGCCATTCAATCTTGAGATTGCATAGACAAAAAAGGATGATAAAACTTCAACATACACACTCACGCACATGACACAGAGTACAACAAACTGCACATGACGAATCACAATAGATGAAATGCATACAAAATGATCACTTATAACATTATGTTCCTAGGAAGAGAAAAAAAGGGGCCTTGACGTCAAGGACAAGAGAAAGAAAAGAAAAAAGCCCCTGTAGACCTGGCCATACCTGCCGTACGCTCTGGAGTTTGGTCATCGACGATTCTCTGCATCTGAGTTTCCACAGTGTCATCCCAAGCAGGCCTGCATTCAAATACATCTTCTTTCTCAGTAGATGGTTGGGCACTCAGTAAAGGATTGACTTCAGAATCTACACAGCATGTGGCTGGGACGTCATAGGTGAAGATAACTGAATCTGGACTCTTGTGGCTAGTACTGCTTGTGTCATCATAATCCAAAGAAGACCTAAGAGATGCACTTTCAGAGGGTTGCTCTTGTTTCATTTGGGAAGTCGGGGTTGGAGCTAGAGATTTCTTATTTGTCATAACAGGAAGTTCATAACAGTTGGATTTAGTGGGAGTATTACTGCTGTCAGAGAAACTCCTGGTGTTTTTACTGGAGACTGCTGTTGCACCATCTTCAGCCTCAGACCTAGCCCTGCGATTTAAGGTTGTGCTTTCCTCTGCCTTTCTTTGAATCTGACAGACCTCACCTATCTGCAAGTCTTTCATGTTTACTTCAGGAAAATTCCTAACCTCGATAGATGCACTGCCTGTTTCAATTCCCAAAGGTGGAAGTGAATCTTGATGCGCACGTACGCCAGCCTGTGTAGCTGAAATGCCCAGGTCAATGACTGAGCATTGGTCTTCATCCTCCTCATCTTCATCATCAGGAGATGAATCGGGAAAATCATGTCTCTTTTCCGGGTAAAATGAATGGGCATCTATTGAACTATCTGACTGAAGATCAGCAATAGTGGAATCAAGGTAGGTTAGACCAAGCTCTTCAATGCCCCCAACCTCATTTTCAATCATGGTTAATCTTTCCAAAGCACTAGGTGATCCCAGCTGAACCTCTATGGAAGTGCTAAGATTAGATTTAGATAGTGGCCTCTCATTCTCACTTGAGGGTTTGAAGAGAGTTCTTGGTTTCGGGGTAGGTACTGTCTCAGTGTCTTGAGTTAGAGGTGATGCTGGAATGTTTTGGATGGTTGCATCTGAGGACAACTCGACACTTTCTACAGTTACAGATTTTGTTTGATCCTCCCCAGTGTCGTCCAGAACAATATCACCACCCTGTTCGCCGATGTGATAAAATGCATAGCCTTCCATTTCGTCATCAAAGCTTCTTGTCATATCAATGGCGCCGCCTCTTGTCATTTCAAAGAGCTTTCCCTCTTGGAACTGAAAAGGATCAGATGATTGTCCATCAGCTGTTATTTTAATGGAGGTTTTATCTGGTGTTTTTATACCATCTGAAGAACAAGGATGAATCTGTTCATCAGCCTTAATCTGTTCACTGACATCAGCATCTTCCTTTGTATGTTGAGGGATAATATCCCAATCTTCAAACTCTTGTTGATAATCTTCTTTATGATGTATGTCTAGGAAGGTATGGTTGTCTTCAAGTCCTTCAGGACATCGTTGCTCTTCAGTGTACATCAGAGACTTACATATATTGCCAAAAGAAGACCCATCTGTTGGTGGCGACTTACATTCTTTTGCATTATCTGACAAAAGAGTGGTAGTAGCTGAGGAATGAAATGAATCATTCTCTTGAGCATTGTTATCTTTTTGTTTTTCACCTTTATTTGTAGACTGAGCTGGCTTTTCGCTTTCTGAATCAGATTCATCTTTGTAACTTGGAAGAGAACACAATGAACTATAATATGGAGTCATTTGTTCTTGAAACATAACATCACATTTGTCTGCAATGTGTGTTGCTTGAGTGCTTTGTGTTTCAATTCTTTCACCTACACTGTATGGAGAGAAATACTGTACATCTGAGCCATGTTTTAGATCTTGCTCATAATCCTCATAATCTTTTGCTTCTGATAATGAACTTGCATCTAAAGATTTATCCTCCCTCATTTTTAATTCATGTTCCATTTCCTCAAATGTTTTTATCTTTGCTGCCATTTTAAACATCTCCTCTTCAGGAGTGAACTGCTTATTGGAGGTTTGATCTTCACTTTCATCTTTGTTTAAAGAGTTTTGGCTTATAGGCATGTAAAAATTGTCAGCTTCACACATTTTGGAGTCACTGTGTGCGTCCCCATCAGTTACTGCTGTTGAGAACTCATATTCTTCGTTCTTGTTTTCATTTTCCAAGTGGATGATTCCATCCCTGTCATCTTGTTCATTGTGATCACCGCCACCATCAGTATCATCCGTGTAAATTTCTTCGTCATAAGTAAGACATGCTTTTAGCTGGGAAGCATAATCCTCATACAACGCTGGCTTGATTGACATCTTAAATTCTGGGTCCTTTGACAGAGTGGGACTTCCCTCGAGGGAATCTGGACAGGGTGAATCTCTGGTAGGGCTTGGTTCAATCGAATCAGGGGATTTCTTTGAAGATCTATCCTCCGTTTGAGGGCTTGCCTCTAGTGAGTCTTGCTGACAAGGTTGTTTTGCTTGCTCATCATCAACGCTGTTGAGGTTTTCCAATTCAACAGGTCGTGGTAGATTAGAAGTAAAAGGCGGTTGCATGTGTTCATATATTGTAGCGCCTCTGCTACTATCTATATCATTAGTATTACAGCCATCTTTTATTGGCAAGGTTTTAGGGTGGTCATCATGGAATAAAGTGTTTTTGGGGCTTTCATCCTCATGAGAAAGGGTCTGTGAGACAATTTCCAGAGATATTTTTGAATCCATATCAGCTGTTGACATGATTTTTTTAGTTGAAGAGAATGTTTCACTTTCTTTTGAATCTTCTGTCAGTGTAATTTGTGTGTGCCTCTCATCAAAAACTGTTACTTCTTGATGGCTTTGTATCTCCACAGTCTTTCCTTCTAAACATTTATCTAAGTCACTGCTAAGAAGTGACACCATGCCAGACATGTCTTTCTCTGGTGTAACCTGCTGTGATTTTGTCTTCCTTGCAATTCTGGCTTCTTGGAATGGTGTCTCCAATACAGACTGTTGATGGCTGTCATGGACTATATCCTCTTCTGGATCGGATTGTATTGTCTTTGGATTTTCTTTGAGGTACTGATCTAAGTTGTTGCTCAAAAGTGATACCATACCAGGAATATTCCTATCAGCTGTATACTGGCAGTGGCTTGCTTTTCTTTCAGTGTAGACTTCTTGACAAAGAGGCTCCAGTACAGAAACTGGAGTCAGTTCTTTGACAACATCACTTTGCATCTTTTCTTCTTCTTCAATACCTATTACTGCTTCATCCTTTATGTCCCTGCCACCTTTGGGAATGTCTTTATCTTTGCTCTTTGGTAAAATAACTTCATAAAACTTTTCTTGAACTGTATGTTTTTCTGCCATCTGGCCATCTACAGGCTTACCTTCTAGACACTGATCTAAATCACAACTCAGGAGGGACACCATGCCTGCCATGTCCTTTTTAGATGTGGACTTGTGATGGCTTACTTTTCTTTCAATATCGACTTCTTGATACTGTGTCTCCTCAGTTGAAACTGGTGTCACTTGTTGGACATCAGTGTGCATTATTTCATGGGCATCACTACTTATGGTATTGTCCAAACTAGCAACTGTTTTTGTTTCTGTAAATTCACTATCTGCCTCTTCAAAACGCTCAAATGGTTCTTCACTTCTACTTTCAATTGTCTGATTTTCCAATGTTGTAAACTTTGTTTCATGTGTTGCAGTCATTGTTTCGCCTTCTCTTTGATCACAAATGATTGTGAGAATTTCTTCATCTTTGCCCTTTGGTAAAATAGTTTGATCAAATTTCTCTTGAACAGTATCTTCTTCTTCTTGTGTCTTTCTTGTCACTGGCCTAGCCTCTAGACACTGATCTAAATCACAACTCAGGAGGGACACCATGCCTGCCATATCCTTTTTAGATGTGGACTTGTGATGGCTTACTTTTCTTTCAATATCGACTTCTTGATACTGTGTCTCCTCAGTTGAAACTGGTGTCACTTGTTGGACATCAGTGTGCATTATTTCATGGGCATCACTACTTATGGTATTGTCCAAACTAGCAACTGTTTTTGTTTCTGTAAATTCACTATCTGCCTCTTCAAAACGCTCAAATGGTTCTTCACTTCTACTTTCAATTGTCTGATTTTCCAATGTTGTAAACTTTGTTTCATGTGTTGCAGTCATTGTTTCGCCTTCTCTTTGATCACAAATGATTGTGAGAATTTCTTCATCTTTGCCCTTTGGTAAAATAGTTTGATCAAATTTCTCTTGAACAGTATCTTCTTCTTCTTGTGTCTTTCTTGTCACTGGCCTAGCCTCTAGACACTGATCTAAATCACGAGTAAGAAGCGACAACATGCCTGATGCACTTTTCTCATCCTGGGATTGATGACGGTGTGTCTCTCTCTGGATGTAAACTTCGTGACATGGTGTTTCCAATACAGTGCTTGATATACGTTTGACAGTCACATCAGCCTCAGTCTGTTCCTGTAGGTCCCCAGCTTCACTAGTAACTTTGTCTTTGTCTTCACTTGATGATTTTCGGATGCTGGTGATAGTTACTTGTTGAAATCTTTCTTGAACAACTTCCTGTTGTGGAGGGTTTCTGATCACCGGTTGTTCTTGGAGATACTGCTTCAAATCATTGCTAAGCAGTGACAGCATGCCTGACATGTCCTTTTCATTTGTAAGCATCTCATATGAAGTCTCGTCACCTCCCAACTCTTTCCTCTTTGGGGTTTCTTCTGTCAAATCTAAATGGTCTTCTTCATCTTCCTTTGTGACCTTGTGTTCAACTCCAGCATGTTCTGTGCCTTGGATTGTGTCATCCAGTATCATGTTTTCAATTTCACGAGTGAAAGATGTGACACTTTTTTTAACTGTGTCCTTTGTCAGAATAACTTGCTCAAATTTCTCCTGAACTATATTCTCTTCTTGTGGTTTAATTGTCACAGGGATGCTTTCAAGACAGTGATCCAAATCCTTGGTCATTAAGGACAATAATCCTGACATATTTCTTTCTGCTGTGGATGCGTCTATGGGTGTCTTTCCATCAATGTGAACTTCTTGAAGTTTTGATCCCACAATTTGGTGCTCTGTTTTCTCAGCGTCTTCATGATGATACTCAACCATTGTTTTTTCTTGTTTTGCTTCTTTAGTTACGGTTTGTTGTTCACAATACTCATTCTCCCCAGAGCTGGAACGACCAGTTCCAATGTTAAAACTAGGGATTGGGAATTCGGCCAAACCTTCATGTTTGGGGCTCTGTGGACTCACATGATCAACTTTCAACTGATTCTCATCAATTGTATCCACATCCTCAGCCAGTGTTTCTGTCTCTGATGCATCCAGCTGATAATTTATGTCCTCTGATTTTGATGTATGCTTGAACAGCTGGTACTCAGGGCTTTCCTCTAGCTCTGCCTTTATGTCAGCACTAAAGTCCTCAGAGGGCCTGCGATCTGGGCTGATCTGCATATCATCAGATAAACCCCAACCAGTGCTAACAAGTGGTTCCTCTAACTGCATCATGTTTCTGTTGTTTGCAGATAATGATGACCTCTGAGGGATAAGCCGGCTTATGCCATCTTCTTCTACCTCCTGCCCAACTTGAATTGATTCCTCAGATGTATCTTGTTTCAAACTCAATGTTTGTTCCACTGATTTTAAATTTCCAATTGTCTCTGTGCTATTCTCTATATGGGTTTGCAGCTTCTCCTCCTGTGAGGATTGATGTTCTCCCCACTGTGTCTGTTCAGAACCTATTGATTCAGAGGTCCCTGCTGAAATACAAGGTGAAATAATTTTTTTGTATTCAAAAAGCCCTTTTCTGTTTTTTGACAGATCTTGTCCAGTCTGGAATGCTTTCATCAGCTGCTTAACAGACATGGTCTCCTTCTCTGGTGGCTCCTGCTCATCTCTCTGTGGGCATATCTGTCCATGTTCATGTACAAGTATTACGTTGTGAGTATGGACATGTAATTTTGTCTCCTTAGTAGGACTTTGTTTCACTTCTTCTTTGTCTTCAGAATCTACTGATTCAGATACCATTCTTGAAGAAGAAACATCTTTGTATTTTGATGAATCTTGTCCAGACTGAAATGTTCTCATGATTTCCTTAACAGATGAAGAATCCTTGTCTGATACATGAAGTGCCTCTCTTTGTGAGCTAACGTCAGCAACGTCACATTCAACTATATCAGAAAATGTTACCTTCTTTCCCAAAGAGGAATTGTCTAATTCCTCAGATTTATCCTTAATTAAGCTTTCCTTGACATTACTCTTTTGATGGAAAACTATATGATCTTGAGTTGGGATTTGGGAATGTGGGTCCTTTGTAGAATCTTGTTCAGATGTTTGTATCACTTTGACATCTGTTGATTCAGTTTTCAGTGTTGAAGAGTCAGCAGCTTTGTGATCTGTAGGTCTGTCTGTCATATTTAATAAATCCTGCCCAGTCTGGAATGATTTCATCAGCTCCTTAACAGACATGGTCTCTCTCTGTGGGCTGGTGTGTCCATCATCGCATTGTTTTCTGTCATCATTTTCGACCTTCTCTTGACAATAAGTGATATTTGAAATATCATTTGATGTGTCAGAGCTATCTCTAATTACACCCAACATTTGGCCTTCTAAGTCTCTCTTGTTGTAAATGTTGCCATCGGTTTCTGGAGGGGGGATCTGGTAGTTCTGGATTTCAATATATGACTCTGTTTGTACTGCAGAAGTTGGATCTGTCATCTGAGTATCTTCAGATTGTACCGTTTCAGATATCAAAGTTGATACAGTGGAAGAAGTCACAACTTTGTGTTCAAAGAGACCAGATTTATTTTTTGAGGGGTCCTGCCCGGTCTGGAATGCTTTCATTAACTCTTTAACAGACATGGTCTCCTCTAACCTTTCTGTTTGAGATCTGGGTGATTTTGGGGACTTAGGAAGCCTTGGGAGCTCTGGCATGTCTGTCTCCGTTTTCTTTGTGGAAACTGAAGTTTTCCCCTTAGAAGTGAATGCCTGAGTATTATTTTGCAACTCATCTTCTGCAACTTTGTTTTGTAGAGCTTTGATTCTTTCATTTATAGATCCCATAGGCGTTTCAACCACTAGAGGGGAAACAGGTGGAGGCACATCTGCAGTTGGTGCAAGGCTGCTCTCCTGAAGGATAACATCACCATCTAAAGACTCCTCAGAGCTCACCCTTTCAAGCTCTCCCTCAGAGCTGCTACATCCAGAACGCTCTCTATCTCTCAGTTTTTTCCTTATTGGTTTCTTTATATCTGGTGGATGCCGTTTTCCATCACGCTTCATTGCAGTTCCGTCAGATTTATCTTGGACAAGATCTTCTTGAGAACCTCCTATCTTTATAGTTCTTTGTTCGAGAAAGTGGTCCATGTCCGTGCTGAGGGATGTTACTGTTGTCTCACTAAGTAAACCACTGCTGTCTTTCTTTGAATAATCTTGTACTTCCAATCTATTATTGTTAACCACTGTCGTTTGAATAACGTCAACCTTTTCCAGCCTCTGTTTTGACTGTTCCACAACACCCAAAGACTCTTTTTCCCCCAACCCTCTAGGTCCTGCTCTCTCTTCATTAGTCAAGAGCTCCATGTGCTCTGTGGTCAAAACGATAGACATTTTTATGTCTGACATGTCTGAGAGAAGGTCTGGGCTTGCAAGGGTTGCAGGGTCAAGAGGTTGGTTAGTCCTCAGGGAGAACGTCTCGGTAGATTCAGACTCATCATCTTCCATGAAAAGTCAAAACCAAAAAGGGTAAACAACATAAGGGAGAAATGAAGTGGGGAAGAGAGACATCAAAGAGTGTGATCAAGACAATGGCATTAAACTCCATCTTCAGTTGAAAGATAATAAGAAGGATTAGAAGAATCTTGAAGAGAAGATCAAAAGCAAGATGACAAAGAGGCCCAGAAGAGTTGGTGGGGAGAAGAACAGCAACAGCAAAGCCAAGAAAAGTAACCAAAATAGGTAGAATGTGGCTCAAGAATAATAATCTTTTTTCTATGTACAAATAAAATTGTAGATCAACAGACGAAACAGAGAAACCAACATATGGAACAAAGAAACAGGAATGATACAAGACAAACAGAAGTTCTCAAGATTGTTGTTGACATGAGGATTCATGTCTTTACACAAAGTAAAAAAAAAAAAATCAAACAACAGAAACATAAACTTTGAACTCAAGTAAAATAAATTGAGGGTGATCAGTAATCAATTCATGAGAAAATAGCTAAAATCTAACTAGAATTATTGTTAATAAGGTGTGTGTGTGCATGTTGTAATATTCTATTTTATATATAAAATACATTTAATTTCTTCACCTCAATATCAAGGTAACATTTTTACAATGAAAAATCATGCAATATCTTTGTATTTTATGAAGTATTAAATATCATAAATATACAAAGTTAAGTTAGATATTAAATGTCATATAAACTGTCACTCTAATTCTGACCTCATACTATGTGCTATATTCTTTACAGAGGACAAACTATGATATAAAGTAACTAGTATGTAAAAGATGAGGATGTAATGTATAATGCATTTTAGTGAATGAAAAGCAACTTGGCAAAGTTGAAAATTAAATCTGCAAAGGATTCTTTAAAAGAGAGTATGAAAATTACAGTATATAAAAGAATGAAAAGAATGAAGCAGCAGTAAATCTATACATAAAAATTAAAATTATTTATGGAAAAAAGGCCATTTATTCATCTGACAGGGGAATGTAAAATAGAAAGTAACAACAGGTCAAAATGAATACTTCTTACTTGAAATTTTAATAAAACTATGCAGGCAAAATTAGACTAAAGCCTTGACAAGTTTTAAAAGAAAATGGGATTACATTTGAATAAGAAGTATTCAAATGACTTTGATTTGGTGTGTATAATAGAAACCGAAAGAGTAATAGCCACTGCAAACATGATAAATGTTAAGGATGAAGAAAATGAGTGAGTTTGGGGATGAAGGGAATTGGAGTATATCAGCCATAGCAAAGCCTCTATTAAACAACATCTAACACGGTGTGTTAGTAGAGCAAAGTAAGTGAGTGCTAATTTAAATGCAAAGTAGCTCAAACAATCAATGCATAACTTTACAAAAAGCAAAATATTTCCAAAATATTGCTTTACAATCATCAATGCATCATTAATATGGTAATGGTTTTATGTTAATCGAGTGATGTATTTCAACTTTAATCAGTGTTATAGTGTATACAAACTGTATCAGATGTCACCATATTAATGCTGAAATGCTCTATAATCTCACAAACGTACATATAGAATGTATATTACAAAACACTGGCTTACATTTCTTGTCACTCTTTTCACTCTGTAAAAGACAAATAAACAAATATTAGGATACTCACAACCAAATTAAGATGAATCTGTTTTTATGCACTGGTGCAGGACATCATTAACTCTATTTACCTCTTCATCTGCGTCTTGATCTGAATCTGATTCCTAGAGTAAAGAATAAAGACAGAGTGTATCTAGTTACTGCATGTAGAAATGCACGATAATATTTATAACGACTGCTTGATTCGTGTTCGGACAAACCTTTGAGTATGCCGGCAGGGTGATGTTGAGATTGCAGATGGCGTTGTGATTAAGACTACGGTATGTGCGTGGTTCCTTGGTGAAAGACAAGCGACCACACGGCTCCTGCGCCGTGTCTCTTATCTGTCAGTCACAAAACAATTCATTCGATCAATCGTAAGCATTTCAACGAGTGTTTTGGATTGTTGTATCCCTAAGTTAATGAGTAGAGCTTGTCCAGTGTGTTGCTTACTTTGATGAAGAGGGCTAGCCTGTTCTCTTTGAAGGCAAAGAAGCTAAACACGTGGTGCTGTCCACTCTTCGTAAGAGGCACCAGGTTTCCAAAGCAGTCAGCGAATATAGGCTTTCCTTCCAGCACCTGTGTAGAAGTAGAAATTAATCACTGAAAAATATCTTCCATTACTGAACACCATATTGTTGACATTTTGAAGACGTAGACCATATGAACAGAAGCAAGCTGTCATATGTCATTTGTTGATATAACATTTTTTAAGGTCACATGTTCGTCTACCTTCTCTGCTCTACTCTCAGTCTTTCTTTTATCAACAGATTCAGATATTACAATTGTTTTTCTCCTCATCAATTCCCTATTATCAAACTGCACCTCAACATCTCTGCTACGGGCGACTTCAGTGAAGTTCTCCTGCTGCTCCAGGGTCTTGTCCATTTTGTCATCAGTCATGCAGAAGCAGCGCAGACGGGCCTCGATTGGGTCCAGAGTTTTGGCAAAAATGACGAACTTGGCCATGTATGGGACGCAGATTATTTCCCTGTAAAGCTGTGAGGCAAAACTAACAGACTCCTGAATCTGTCTGCAGTCTATCAGCCAGAATCTGGGGACATGAAGAGACTTTCACTTATCCAGTGACTGATGTTATTGAGTACAATTATCGTACTCATCAGCCAATAGAGAAGTGATTCCATATTTTCAAAAATGACAAAGATTTACCTTGCCGACACGTTTGTGGTGAAGGAAACACATTGGTTAACAAAAGTTAGAGGTGTTGATCCAGTGATGTCCTCCCACTGAGCAGGAGTGGTTCCACCTGAAAGATTCCCACCGTTTATCAGTACAAACAAAAAAACATGTTGATATCATTTTTTCATAAGAGATGTGTCGAAAGGCCAAAATACTTGTCTTTGAAACATTAAAAATTCTTCTTCAGGGCAAATTTTAACCTCATCTATCTCCACACTGATGCACAAGACATCTTTCACATTTTGCTACTTAGGTCTCATGTTGTAGTGCTCCTCTAAACAGCATTTTTAATCCCAGTGACTATTTTCTGGTTAAACGAAAGTTAACTAAATAAACAATCATTGTCACTAAATATTTTAAGGGAAAAAAATCTATCACAAAAAATATGTGACCACAAATAGCATATCAGCATTAATATACAACTTAAATATGAAGCTAGCATCTTTTAACCAAACTGTTTTTATTAAGTTGTCACATATGCCACTCTAACCCATTTTCAAAGTCCCAATATCTAAAACAAATTAATGAAGGTATA
>JAPTHA010000001.1:8045637-8061682 GCA_029814585.1 Gymnapogon annona
CTCGATACACACACAGCATTATTTTCTGAAAAGAGGAATTAAACTAGAGATGGTCAGGCCCCCTCTGGTTTAATATCAGCTGACCCTATCCCATACTAAGCATTGTTCCACATTATTCTTCTTACTTACCTGTGATACTGCAAAGCAAACGGAGGGTGGGGGTTTCTCCACTGAATGCTGTACTTTGGCCGTCACTGTTAGAGTGCTTAGGTATAGGGATTGTCATAGTGATGGGTTTATGGAACTTCCTCCGTCGTGGCTCCAGTGTGACAATTGGGCTGAACGTGGCTTTATTTCCAAGGCTCTTTCTCACCAAGTCAACGTCAGTGGGTTGAGCCTATGACAAAATACCAGAGTTTAAATTAATGCAACTGCACTGAATTTTTCATTTTCACGTTTGGTCGAAAGACACCACTCTGTACAGTACCTGTAGGCCAACTCTGATCTTCTTGGTGAGAGCTCCTTCAGGAAAGACGGCCTGGACCTGAGGCACCAGAGTACTGCTGAGGACTCCACCCTCAGGGCCAATAAGATGACTGTCCTGCTTTATCCGCGACACCACTGCAAAATACTGTGGGAAATCCCGGGTGATGATGCGACAAATTCTTTTCTTCTCAAGCTCCTCTGGGGAATCAAGTTCTGTGGAGATAATAAATACTGAGTATGAATTCTTCAGAGGGCATTATTACCCTGCACACAACTAGGAGGCAAGGGGTATTGTTTTTGCTTTAGTTTATATTTTTGTTTCTTAACATTTTAGCAGCAAAACTATAGGTGGGATTCATCCCATGTTGTTGGTCAAAGTTCAAGTTTTTAAATAAATTTTTAAAAAACCTTTTTTACCCCATTTACTCATAATGTGTGAAATGAAATTAAATGTCCATAACAACATCAATTTTGTTTCAATTTGCTTCAAATGTCAAGTAGCAATTCCGTGCTACTTGAGTATTACACTGAGGCCTATGTGGCCAAACATAGTACTGTTGTGTGCTATCAAACCGATCATTAGATATCAACCTAATTTGGTGTCTCGGTCTGGAATAGATCCCTTACTTTCATCCATGCCATTAAGTATCTGGTTCAGCTCCTCTTCAGTGAAGTCACAGTGATGTTCCCTCCAACTCTCTCCAGTCTCGCTTCTCAAGATCACAAGCTCTCTCTCTGTGCCCCGTAGAGCAGCAAAATGGGGGATCTCTACGATCACAGGCCTAAAAAGGAGTGGAAAGAAAAAGTCAAATCAGTAGTAATGTGTTTAGAGGTGATTTTATTTATTTTTTTAAAAAACAGACAAAGCACAATTAACCCTGAACATAAGATTATCAAGTCTGCATTAAAAAGAAGCATTAGCAAGCTGTAAAAGATACTACAGTCATATAAAAGGTTCCAGACTAAAGATAATTCAAAATGAGGACAACTCATTACCATGGCAGCATGTTAAATAACTGTCTCAGACCCATAAAAACATTTAACAAGAAACAAGGAAGGCAACAAACAAGTTATAAACAAAATATCACGTGCAGCTGGAAAAACGAACAAGTGGACACAATGAAAGAAAGTGATCATGTGACCAAAAATCCAGGATGGTTGGGTGCCCCCCACCCATAGTCCTACCCGAGGAACTTGGTTCCTGGAGGACCAAGTTGCAGGATACGACTGACCAGGCTCTCCCCCTCATTCAGAGGGGGTGGAGCTGTGGGAAGGTGGAGTTTACTGATCCATACGCAGCACAGAGAGGGAGCGAAGAAGAAAATGTAAACACACCTGAACATACACAGCAGACAAAGCACACACTCACAAGCAACCACACACAAACCCACACAAGGACTTGCACACTTCCTTACCCTAGGAACTGGGCTCCGGTGGGACCCACTTCAATGATTCGACCAGCCAGACCCTCACCCTCCACTAAAGGAGGCATCGATGCCAGTCGATGTCTCTTCACCAGCCTACAGGTGACTCTTGTTGGGGCTGAGCACTTCCTTGGTGGGACAATGATCCGCAGACCATTGTGACGGCAGCCCCGCATAGCCCCGCCCCTGGCATCTACCATAAAGCTAACAAGGAAGCTGAGAAAAAAAAGTGACAATAAACAGGATAAAATGTTTAACAATGGTGAATGTAATATTTTCAGCATGGATGTTTCCATGCAGACACTTTAAGGAGCACTACAGTAAAAGAAAATAGAGTCACTGCATCCATATAACAAGTGTTTCTGTCAGCAGATAATATTCCATTATGCAGTTGGCTTTTTGATTGTTTTGACTTCAGTTCCAGTACATTATACATTTACTTCACATGACAGTCGAGCAAAGACAAGGGCACTGAATGTGTACGTTAGAAAAATTACACACTGTCAATCATGATCGAAATATTAAATTAGTTCAGCAAAGTAAATTTGATAATTTATTTATTAATTTATTTGACTGGGACAATACAGTCAGACTTAATTACAGGCTTGTAACTGACATGATGCACATAAGTTTATAGCTTATGCTAATTCTCAACTCATGTCCCTGGTTGAGCCATTCTAAATCACCATCGTACAGTACAATAAAATAGAAACAAATAGTAATAATCAAATTGTTTTACGTGGAATGTTAATGTTTTCATTTAATTTCTTTAAATCGGTCTGTTTATCTTTCATGACTACCACTTCCTGAACATTAGGCTGTAAAAAATAAATGTTTAGAATTTATTTCAGTGACTAGATGTATTTTAGCCTGTGACTTGAACTGACTTTAAGGATAAAAACTGGTTAGAACATGTATAAAAAA
This sequence comes from Gymnapogon annona, assembly GCA_029814585.1. Taxonomy (NCBI): domain Eukaryota; kingdom Metazoa; phylum Chordata; class Actinopteri; order Kurtiformes; family Apogonidae; genus Gymnapogon; species Gymnapogon annona. The sequence goes on from JAPTHA010000001.1 coordinate 8,048,412, forward strand.
AAAATCTTTATTCAACATACGCCACTGAACGGAGTCATGTTAGTGGAAAAATCATGCGCTGTGAGACCATGCAGACAAAGAGGATCGAGGGGGGTCCATTAATAGCGGATGAGAGGAAAGGAAATGACAGAGTTTCTGAAATAGAGATTATCACCTGCTGTTGTCATGGTCTAGGCACGGAGTAGAATGGCTAGAAGCAAAATACAACAACAACACACAATCACAAAGACAAGCAAGGTGAAAGAGTGCACAAAGAGGCAACAATAGAAAAGCGAAGGAGAGGAGAAGAGTAAAAGAATCAAACCTGACCAGACAACATCGTAATAGAGGAGATAAAATACTGAAAAGCTAATACAGAGTGAATACATCTAAATATTAAAAACATAAAATAGATATCAAGGTGATTCTTAAGTCTTCATAACGAATAAAAGCATATGGATGATGATGCTATCGTTGGAAGAATAAACACACATCACTCAGGTTGCAAATGGGAATGTCTTCAGTGTGTTTGTGTGTGTGTGTGAATACCCAGAATGCAGCAGTGTGGTAGACAGCACCACATTATCCAAATGCTCGGCGCCCCAGCTCAAACGGAAGGAGTCCTTTTCGTTCTCTCTCGACAGTGTTGAGACCTGCATACAAACAACCACTCAGAGATTATACTCAAACGATCCAAGATCAGAGAAAAAAAATTGTCTTAGATAAGGTGGACTTTTGTCAATGATTTGCTCTTACCTGGTGGCCCGTAATTATGTCTTCAATGAGGACTCCGTCTCTCTGGTGGAAACTTTGGTGAATCGGAGTGTGTGCCGGTCTAATGACAAAAGAAGTTGGATTTTTCACTTTATCGCTCACTAACTATAATATGATTGAATGTGAATAACACAAGTACTTGTACATATGTATGAAGCAGTATGTGTATATTTCCATCACTCCTACCTGTCCAGGTTGTGGCTCATGTAGCTAAAGCCATCCAGGTAGTGTCCTGGCAACGAGTCATCTCCTAATTCTCTGAGGTCCTCTGCTCTCAGATACTCTCCTCCATCACCGGTCATTGTGTCCTCACCTAAAATATATCAACGATATGAGATTTGCCTGTTGTGATCAACACCCAATAACTTAGTGTATTTTGTTAGCGTTTGCTATTTTTCTTTCAATTCAACTATAGCCACTATTAATGTCAAATAGTGTCAGCAATCCAACATGCAGTTAATACACACTTTTATATGAACACATTTTGGTCTTCAGCTTATAAGCAGTGTTAGAATGTGTACAATGCAATGCATGATTAATGTCTTAACTATGAAAGAATATGCTTGAAGTAAAATGACAGCGTTGAAAGAGCCTCACCATATGAATGTAACCTTTTCGTCTAAATTCGCATAATTCATTAATGCAGTGCAATGTTTCTGCTAATATCACCACACTTTATAATTTCAAAAATACTCGTCACACCATGCTGGCGGAGCACGGCACATATTTTGCAGTACCTTCCATCTCCACTGACACTTCAGTGAAAGGCTCGTCTTCCATTCTATAAGCTACAAAATACACATCTTTAAGCTGCGTCACCACATAATACAGTTTTTTTTTTTTTATCTACAAAACTGGAAAGTGTTTTATTTCTACATGTAAGTGGTCCCCAACCCCTGAGCAGTTGGTACCAGCCTGCACTAAAAGAATACATAACTTAGCATTATTTCTGTTTTATTTCTTACCGGATTCAGAACAATGTTTTATTTTGAAAAACTACTGGATTCTCTCTGCATCTGTCCATGACTCACTCTTGATGCATCTCCAGATGCTACCTAGGTCACATGTGTTACCTACATCCTCTACCTTCTTCAAACAGCTGTTCTAACATTAACACATAATACATTAGCGCCAAATTTAAACCCCCAAAGTGGAAAAATGAACAACAAACAAATGTCTTTGTAAAGTTTCTTTGGTTGTAGAGAGGCTGTTACTCATGTTAAGTTGTTGGCGTGATGTTACCGCTAATAAAGTTACATACACAGTGGATTCACTCTTATTCTATTTACTAAATACCAATTTTCTGCTGGTTATATCATTTTATTTTGTTGCATTCATCCGCTGCAACTTAAAGATCGGTACTTCAATATATTGAAAGGGTTGGTAAAAAAAAAGGTAGGGGACCACTGCAATATGTGATCTAAACATCTCATCCAGTCTCTTTCCTCATCAAATAAAGGTGACCTGAGATGAAATAAGAAAACAAGTGCTTTCTTTCTCTCTGTGAAGCTACTCACCCTCCTCGTCAGACACATCGAGGATCTCAGTCATCGTCTCGGGGACGTTGAGCTTGTGTTTCTCTGTGACCGTCTGATGCAACGCCAAAAAAAATACAACCATAATAGAGAGAAGGTTAAATAGATTTTCTGGGAAATTTAAGGTAAACTGAAGAGTCAGAGTAGGTGCGCATGTGAAACGTACCGATGTTGTAGTGATTACTTCCTCTGTGACCACTTTAAGAGTGTCCACTACAGAGATGTAACCCAGACGTCTGGCAATCGACAGAGCCGTGTTTCCATTCTAGTCAAACAAGAGACAACGATGAATTCCTCATTTAGTTGAAGCCTCAAATAACCATATTTTAAATAGAAGTGTTGTTTTTTCTTTCCTACCACTGTCGTAGTGTTGGGCTTAGCTCCATGTTGCAGCAAAACATTGATAATGTGTGTGTTCCCTTGCTGTGCTGCCTGGTGGAGGGGAGTGTATCCATTCTGCAAATACAAAATGAAGTCATAGAAATATTAAAAGTCACTGTACGGTTCTAAAGAAAGTATTCCTGTTGAATTAATTCCATTTATTTTATACATTTTGAATTAGACGGTTAAATGTTACCTTGGTTTTGGCGTTGACACTGGCACCCTGTTGTAACAGGAAGTTTACCATCTTGGCATTTCCATAGTGACAGGCTACTATTAGAGGTGTATATCCAAGCTGAAATAAAACAGATTTGATTAACAAACACTTTTGTTTATCGGTAATAAGTAATAGTGTTCCCTCAAATCCAAGTAAAATTTCATTGAGTAGAGTTCTCTGTTGTGTGAATGTGTAAGTGTGTGGTACCTTTGTTTGCTGATCTAAGTTAGCGTCGTGTTTTGCCAGCACTTCTGCTGCATTAACCCTGTCCTCTTGGGCCGTAAGATGCAGAGGAGTCAATCCACTCTGTAACACAAGCAGCACAGTCTTATCATCCCCTGTGTATGGACCATGTACTCGGAAGACGAGTTTTGCTTTTATTTGTCGCAAATTCTGCACACGTTGGTTGTTCATTGCAGGCCTTTTGCATCCTGTATGTCTCTATAAAAGGGAGTGGGAGCTAGAGATAGACAGAGATATCGGCAGATTGTTTTTTCGAATAGAGTCTGATGGGTTGGCTCAGGTTTTACAAAAACAATGACTGTAAGGAAAAGGGAATAAAGAAATCACCTACTCTGTATGGATGGACAGATATCTTCATCCATTACATACGTCCACTACTATCCATTACATACATTTTTATGTACAGCTTGATTTAGCATTTCTCCAGTCTCTAACAAAGCCAAAGACAGTTAACTTCTGACTGTAATACTTTTGTTTAGGTAAGAAGATAATGGACAAACCATTAGCTCTTGGCTCTTCCCTGTATCAAACTATTGTTCTCACATCAGCCGTAATCCACTAATGGTCAACCTCTAATGGAAATGATATCAAAACCCGCGGCAAACTGTTTTAAAGTGCATCCAAAGTAGCGTGTGACCTTGGTGGCTGTGTTGACGTGAGCTCCTTTTCCCAGCAGTAAACTGGCCATTTCAGCGTGTCCTTCCTGGGCTGCCAGGTGCAGAGGACTGACTCCCTGTTTTGTCAGAACGTTGGTCTCTGCTCCATACTGTAGCAGCGCTAGTGCAATGTTGGTCTGGTTCTTTTTAGCTGCAATGTGGAGAGGGGTGTAGCCATTCTGCAAAAGAAAAAAAGATTCCCTGTCAAACCATGTTAATTCTCAAATTAATTTTTTGCTGTGTTTAACCTTTTCTGAGTGATTCATTACCATTTTATTATTACATTATCTTCAGTATTTTGCATTTTTTCAATTAAAATCAGGTATGTACCCCAATTTTATTCACTGATCGTGAAAAGCTCAGATGAAAATTGTGATTGTCATGATATCAGGGAGAAAAAGAAAGAGTGACTTTTTTTAACAAAATATAACATTAAGTGAACAAAAAAGGACATGACCGTGTTATTTATATGAACTGATAAGATGAATGGATTAACAGATATGATCAGTAGATGGTTTTAGTCGGCAGTGGCTGTTTTGGTTCTTTTAGAGCTAAACTTACCTCAGTTGCATAAGAACTGTTAAAATTGAAAAGCAAGCTTTTTAAAAGGTTAAGTCTAACCTTTGCTGTTGCGTGCGGTGACGCCCCTTTGTCGAGCAGGAGAAGAGCCACCTCTTGGTTGTCGTAATGAGCTGCCACATGGAGTGGAGTTAATCCATTCTATAAGAACAGCATTTCATTAGAGAACTGGTTTCCTTCTTAAAACGCACAGTTTTTTTCTTTTCTTGTGTTTAGTATTTATTTTCTCTTACTAACTAAAAACAGCACAGACACAGCATCTAATTAAGTCAGGGAACACACACTACCATAGTAAAATCTAATCTTCACAACCTGAAATAATTGGTTTCTACTTATTTTACCATAATGTGTGGTTTTCAGCTCACCTTTCCTGCATCATCAGGAAGAGCTTTACGCTGAAGAAGAAGTTTTGCTACATCGAGGCTTCCATACTTAGCTGCTACATGTAATGGAGTAAATCCTTTCTGTAAAGGAGGAAAAAAACAAGTTTATTCACAGCTGTTTTTGTCTGAATTGATGTTTCATTGGATTATTCTGTAAAAGTGTGAGAATCTTGGATCTCTTTGAGCATGTTTCTTTGTTCTTCTGATTCACCTTGGTCGCCAGTGAGTGCGAGGCTCCAGCTTCTAGCAGCACTGCGGCGGTCTCGAGCTGGCCCTCTCTGGCTGAAATGTGGAGGGGCGTGTAACCATTGGTGGTGGCGGCGTCTGGATGGGCCATGTGCTGTAGCAGCAGCTGAACTATATCTGTCTTCCCTAAACGGGATGCGATGTGAAGGGGCGTCTGGTCCTCCTGAGGTTGAAGGATAGAAAAATACGTACATGTTCAGAAGGCCGTTAGAGGAGGCCATGCTGCAGCTACTATGGATGTAACCAACAAGTAGTTGTATAAGTGATCCAGCAGATGAAATATGCTGATGCTTTCTAAACTTGAAAACAGGGAAAGTGTGAGAGCTCTGATCATAAGACGGCTGACTCACCCTGGCCATGGCATCCACCAACGCACCATTCCTCAGCAAACAGCGAACCACTTCCATCTGACCCGCTCGTGCTGCCATGTGGAGTGCAGTCTCACCACGCTGACGGATAAAAACAAAAACATTGTCTGTGCTCAATGAAACACTTATAGTGTTAATGAATACCTGGGAGGCAGTCGCGGTGAAACAAAAAGAGACTTAATGTTTCACATATTTGTTTTCACATATTTCACATAACAGATCACTGCCGGTGAGAAATGGTCTGTACTTACAATGTTGCGAACATCAGGAGAAGCTCCATTCTGCAGCAGTAGTAGTACAATGTTGAGATGGCCCATGAAGGCAGCTACATGGATGGGAGTCAGACCCGACTACAGAGACAAAGAGACAAGAGACAAACAAACAAAAGAAACAATGACACCACCATTGACAAACACAGTAATAACAAGGCAGAGCCAACAGAGGAGTGCAACAACAATAGCAGAAGATATTCCACACAGAGTCTGACCTCAGTGATGGCCTGGATGGAGGCTCCGTACTTGACCAGCAGTTCCATGACCTTTACCCGGTTCTTCTTACAAGCGATGTGGAGAGGTGTGAAACCGTTCTGGTAGAGAGTGGCAGCAAAAGCACACACATATTGTTTACCATGTAGTATTCTACATATGAAAATGTACTTTTATTTAACTATCACAGCTTTATCCTACAATAAAATTAACCTACATTGATGGTTTGTGCATTTTTTTTCGCATTTCAATATTGCAACAAATGTAAGTGAATAATCTCTGAATCCATTTAGTTACTACTTGAATTCCAAATGTACTCTATTTTTCCCACGAATTACAACGACATTTACTGCCCCTCTAGGTTTTAAAACGTCTTAACTTTTGACTCCTGAAAAATAGATTTACTTTTCGAATGACAAATACGTTTTTCTACAGTTTTTCACATCTCTCCAGTGCCACATCAACTTCTATGCATCCCAGTTCAACGTATGTACAACCTTCGTCTGCTCATATCAAGTCAAAATCAAATCAGTCTTTATTGGCCAAGTTTGTTTAAACAAGCAAGGAATTTGTCTCCGGTTAAGCTCTGCTACTTTGTTAAGATATTCTTACAGTTAACATATATATTTAAAAAAACACAACCTTTTCATCAGGTAAATGAAGATAAATAAAAATAAATGAAAGAATGAACATACGAGAAGAAATAAATAAGACTATAAGTAATGTTTGCAAAACTGGATGTATAATACCGAAGAGAATAGTACAAGTTGTAGGACTGTACATAAGTTGTATGAATTGACAAAGGAGTGCAAGAAACATTTAGGTGCAATTTTGGTTATTTGGTAGTGAATTGAGGATGGTTGCATTGCACTGCGTTTCTGTGACTTAACAGTTCATATGTTAATGTCTGCCTTGTGGATGTTAAAGCGCTACTCTAAAGATTCAGTTTACATTCGGGACTATGTTTTTTTGCACAACTTGCACCTTGTTGCTCCACTGTTATTTTACTGTTACTTTACTAATTTATCTTTTACATTTTGCACTTTACACAGATACTGCTGACTCTTATACCGATCTACAGTATATCTCATTGCACCTTGTTGTTTGTTTATATGTATATAAGTATGTCTGTATCTTTTTTTGTTGTCGTTTTTTTTTTTGTGATTCTTCATTGTTTGCCGCTCCACATGCCCAAAATTGCCCTTTGGTATAAACAAAGTCTTTTGAATTTGAATTGAATTTGAATTGAGCCCTACCAGTGCTCTTGCGTTGGGATTGGCTTTCTTGTCCAACAGGAGCTTGGTTACTCTGTAGTGTCCGCAGTGAGCAGCGACATGCAGCGCTGTGAGGTAGTCCAGTGTGACATCATCAACAGGCGCCTTGTGCTGCAGCAGGAGTTTAACACATTCGACGTGGTCTCCCTGGGCTGACATGTGCAGTGGGGACAGTCCATTCTATGTTGGAGACAAAACTCACAATAAATAAAAGGGGAAAAAAAGCAGAAAAGTAACGCTGAATTTTTTCTCTTGAACTTCTGCAGCTCGGACTCTGGATAGATTACTTTTAACTGGTAGAAAAAAAAAATCCAAAGAAAATCGTCCGCTCAAATCATGAGTCAGAGAATATATTTGCTAGTTAGGGCAGTGCTTCCCCCACTGTCTCAGCTTTAAATGAAACATTTAAATCATATATTTGTCTCTAAAATTGTAAGTAGAGCCTTTATAAGTAGGTCCTCTGCTACGGTGTGGGTTTGTTTTGTTCACTGGTTTACTGTAGTAGCGTTCACAAAGCAGGATTGTGGTCCATATTCGGCATGTTTTTGCTGAAAAAAACTGAAGTGTCTGCCCAGCATGATTGGGGTGTAATGTCTTTATTTAACTTGTTTGGCTTCGTGCTGTCTGCTGCAAACATTTTTGGCAGTGCGTTGAAGCACGAAAAGTTCAAGCAGGGATCACACTTCTGTGACATTAGCCAAAATTGTCACACTACGCTTCGTCACATTTCCTGATCTTAGCTTTAGGGAGACTTTGGTTTGTCTCATTACCTCCGTCTCTCTCTGTCTTTCTTTTCATCTCTGTTAAATATGCATCATGGGTGTATACACACCTACACCATAGAGCTAATACTCCCTGTACACATTCTGACAATGAGAGCACCACTGACACCTACTGTAGTGGATGTGACGTTACACTTTGTTACTGTACAGTACAGGGCAAACACCCCCCCCCCCGGCAATAGCAGGGGCATGCCGCATCATTTGAGAAACACTGCTGTGGGATGATAAACAATCTGTCACGTAGCTGCTGTGTCTTGGTCTGCTGCTTTATCTACTGCTCGTGACATAGACTGGTCGGTTAATCTTTTATATTTTGTCAGGCTGTCGTTCACTGTCAGTAACAGATGAAGGTTCTTTCAGGTTCATTCACACAGAGGGTTCACTGCACAGAAGATCCTTGTTTAGGGTTAGTGTCTTGGGTCTTGCACAGTTTATACAAACACCAGGAAACTTCAGGCACTGCCGTACAGTACCTTTGTTCTCGCTAAGATGGGGGCTCCTTTCTCCAGAAGGATCTCCACTGCTGGGTCATGTCCACTTCTTGCTGCACAGTGAAGTGGGGTCAATCCATCCTGGAAACAAGGCAGGGACATGCAGTCACACACAGGAAAACACCACATCTGCCACCAATAATACTGATAATTTATCTCGAACAAAACAGCCGCCAACATTTAATGCACAATTTCAGTCTTAAAATAAACGTCTTACCCTGGTTTTAGCATCTATCTGAGCACCCCTGTCCAAAAGCAGAGCCACCATGTTGGTGTTGCCTCTCTTGGAAGCCACATGTAGAGGAGTTATTCCATTCTGAAAGGGTTAACAAGAACATAGTGCAAACTTAATTCTACCTTGAAAACTCTGGAATTCAAAAAGCAAATGTATTACACATCACACAAACTAGTTGGAAACTCTGGTATTCGTGTTTGTCTATATGTCTTAACCTCTGAGTTTTCTATTAATTCAATTAAATATTTTTTAAAATGTAATATTATTCATTCATTCATCTTCCAAACTCGCTTTATCCTTTGCAGGATTGCGGGGGTCGCTGGAGCCTATCCCAGATACTCGAAGTCGAAGGCAGGGGGGAACCCTGGACAAGTCGCCAGTTCATCACAGGGTCATCATTCACACACATTCATACAGGGAATTTAATATTAATTGAATTAAATTAATATTTTCATGAATTTCACAATTTTTTCTACTAGAATAGTAAAGGAAGCCAGAAGCCATTCAAACTTGACACACCATGAGAAGTTGACACTGACTACAAATTACACAGCTTTGTTTCCAGGAGTTGGAGGGAAAAGGAGCTGGTAACATGCGACAGGAAACGTTTTATTCGATTAAGCTGGTGGGGGGGAGCATGCAGTTAGCACCAAACGCTAACTTTAGAAGACCCCGAGGAGTAAACGGACCACACGGAACTGCCCTGTGTGCTAAGAGGAGTGGGAAAAGAGCTGTACCCTGGCTGTGAAGTCCACAGCTGCTCCTCTGTTCAGCAACAGGGTGGAGACATTCACATTACCGTAGTGAGCGGCGATGTGCAGAGGGGTGAACCCACTCTGTTTGAGACAGACAAAGAGAGAGGAGCAGAGGAGAGAGTAAGGAGGAAGGACGCACGAGGAGGAATGGCACTTGATGAGAAGAATGGAACAAAAACATAAATGTAAGATGGAAAGAAGGAAGGAAAGATTGATGGAAGGAACAAAAGATGCGATTCTCCTGTAGCAGATACGAGAAACAACTGTGATACTATTGGAGCAGCATCACATGCAGCATGCTGAAAAAGAAAGCACACACACACACACACCAGCACTGAAAGAAAGAACATACCCTAAAATAGCACATACAATATATAATACATGCAAATGTGTGTTATTCTGCCATGCTTACTGACAAGGAAACCACAACACGGGGAACCAAAGCAACTAAATTTAAAATGAAAAAAAAAACAAACAACAACAACAACATAATGAACCTTAAAAAAATCAAAATGCCAAACAGAAAGCAAAGTACGAACTATTTGTATCTCTTTATGGTGGAAAAAATTACATTTAGTATAAGCTCTACGTGAATATAAATATCTACAGTATAGATGGTTTTGCTCCTTACCTTCCCATTCTGATAGACATGGTGCAATTTAATTAAAAAACAGAGTTAACTTAAACAACAATGCGTGACAGAGGAAAAACAAATCGATAATAGAGATAATGAACATAGCACATGGGCATAGAATGAACATGCTTCCGTTGACGAGGTAAGAAAAAAAGAGAAATAAATGAGGTGAAAAGTAATAGCTCATATCGAAGTGCAGATTAGGATATAAACTGTAATGGCAATACATTTCAAATAATGATTCAAGTAATTCAACAATAGTTAAAATGCAATAAACATTTTTCTCCAGTCTAATTTCTACATAATAGTGTGATTTACTCGCGGCCATGCAGCTCTGTGTGTAGAATGGCAGTTTTCATTTGCATGCATTGGTAACTCTGACATGCAGGATTTCCCCCATTAAAAAGGGAAAGACTGGGAAGAACAAGCTGAAAGAGATGGTTAGAAGTAAAAAAAGAATAGGAGTAAATGAAGAGGGCATGAGTCTGTATACCTCTGTGGTTCTATTGACCATCATCTGGAGAGGACGCATTGAGAAAAAGGGCAGGAAAAGGGTATTGGGGTTGTTAGGAAAAGGGCTTCACACCATTCACACAATAGACAAGGTGACAAGGTTAAGGTCAAACATGAAAATAATAAAAAGGACCCCAAGGAATGGAAGTTGATATGAGAAAAGAAGTATTGAATTATCAAAGTAATATCTGCCAGTGAAAACAACGCTTACATAAACAGCTTGGCCAACGATGTCCGATAGGCAATATGCCATTGGACACCTTCACTTTGATTCACTGTGGCATCATTTATACCAGGCAATGATTATGCAACATTTATGTAGTTCTTAAATATTTTTTCTGTTGTAAGGTCCTGTAATAACTATGTGAGAGTTGAACTGATGAGTGAAATCCTTTCCTTCGCATCTCAAGGATTCTCTGTGGGGTTCAGGTCTGGACTCTGTGGTGTTCTTTTTTTTTTTTTTTTTTTTAAAAGCAGTGAACCCAGTGAGTCCTGACATTGTCCGATCTTTAGACTAGACTGCCTTTATTGTCATTACACAGACACACACAACGAATCTGGTAACTTTATGCCCCCTAGCAAAAGATGAGAAGCTACTGTCTGCACCAGTTAGAGATATAGAACTTGTTGCGGCTTAAAAACCTCAATCACCGCAGTAATTACCTATTAAATCAAATCTGGTTACCTTATTTATGAATAGGTTGTATATATGTGTACTTTATTTTCCATGTCAAAAGTGGTTAAATACTCAACAAAATTAAAATTATTCATCCTATACAGCATGGACCCCAACCTTTGTTGCTCCGTGGAGCCAAGCATCTTAGCATCTTAGCATGCGTCAATAGACAGATGCAGCAGAGAGAACCGTAGTTTTTCAAAATAAAACATCGTTCAGATTCTGATCATAAATAAAACAGAAATAAAGTAAGTTGTGTATTCTTTCTATGTGGCATGGTACCAATTCACCCATGGGGCTGGTACCGGTCCGGGGGTCGGGAACAACTGAAACCACTTAAATAATCATTTCAAACTCTTACCTGTAATTATATTTTGCTACTGCTATTCATTACTTCCCATTTTTTTTTTCCCTTGCCCTGTCTTGCCATTAAACTCTCCTCATCACTCATACGCTAACCCTCTGTAGCACCTTCTATGACTTGATCCAACTCCATCAGTTTCTCTGGTGCCATGTCTCACCTTAGACTGGACGTCAGCGTTGTGGTCGTTCTGGAGCAGCAGAGCAGCAGATTTGGTGTCGTCTTTGCGGGCTGCAATATGCAGAGCTGGGAGCCGTACTTTACCCTTGGTGTCGTGCTCTAAGAGCAGGGACACCACTGAGTTGTGGCCCTGCTGTAGAGCGATAGCCAATGGAGTGAAACCATCCTAGGGAGCAGAGAAAACAAAGAAGTCCAGTGAGAGGGACTGCAATCAATATAAATTAAATATACTGCATTTACATAGGTCCTACCTCGGTTGCAATGCTCTGGTTTCCTTCGTTCTCCAAAAGGTATTGCACTACTTCCAGGTGATTTTCCTGGGCTGCCATGTAGAGTGGAGTGAAGCCATTCTGCAGATTTAGCAAAACACACCCTTAGTGAAATTTGCTAACGTTCAATTTCATATTCTTTGTGACAGATTTTCGAACAGCTTGCAATCATTTCTAATCATGTTACCTGTGACTGAGCATTAATGTCTGCTCCTCTTTTTACCAGTAATTTGACCACTTCCTTCTGTCCTGCCAGAGAGGCGATGTGGAGAGCAGTGTTTCCCTTCTGCAGATAGAAACAGGGTTAAAGCCACTGTATTTACAACTGTGTCCAGAACCAACAAAAACCCCTTTAGTTTTAAGAATGAAAACCCCTTGAACACTTATTATTATCACGAGTCATGAACTACACAGCAAAGTGCTTCCTGAAAAAAAAAAAATGAAACTTTTACCAAATTCGAATAACTTTGGATAGCTGTGCATAAAATACAGAATTGAATAAAAAAATTTAATTCTAGGGATTAATGTAATGTTTGTCTCTGGGCTAAAGTTCTACTTTCAAACACTGCAATTTAACATACATCAATGCAATATTTGAAAATTGATTACATAAATGTACATATGTGATATAATACAGTATCTGACTTTTTATTTCAACTGTTAGGGCCAATGTTAGTGAAGAATAGAATAGTGACAGCAGAGCTCGTGGTCATGTCAATCCAAGGACAAGAACAGGAAGGGTGACAGATTCTTGGACAGCTGTTTACTGGTAACTGTACATGTCTTGATATATAAGACATGTACAGAGTCATATGGCGAGCGTCCCAGTGCCAAGTACCCCATGGCCCCCTCGCTCATTCCTCTGATGACGCAATCAGGTCACCAACCAACCGAGAGGAACACCAAAGAACATCCTTTTTTTTTTTTTTTTTTTTTTTTAATTGCTTATCAAATACAATGCTACATTTTTCCCAATTTGACTAAATGAACCAACATAATTTTTCAAGACAGAGTAGGATTCCACCCAGCGATTTACTGGACTCAAGCACATGTATTTTAATGATGCAGTTCATTTAATTCAAGCAGAAACCCTCATATTTCACTGTTCCCTTCACCCTCTGTCCATAACTAATCCACTTATCCTCTTCTGTATCATACACGGGTATGATTAAAACTGCTGTTGTGTGTGTGTGTGTGTGTGTGTGTGTGTGTGTGTGTGTGTGTGTGTGTGTGTGTGTGTGTGTGAGTGTGTGTG
>JAPTHA010000001.1:8153436-8163854 GCA_029814585.1 Gymnapogon annona
CATTTTTGTTTCTTCTCCAGGGGCACAGATTGATGACAACGTCCCCCGCCGGTCTGGCCACCGTATTGTAGCCCCCCCTGGTGGTCGCTCCAACATCACCAGCCTTGGATGAGCACTCGACATTGTGTGACACAGTGTGTTTGCCCGTGGGGTTTCACCTCTTTCGTGTGTGAGCCTGTGTGTGTGTGTGTGTGTGTGTGTGTGAGTGTGAGCACATGGGTATGGATGCGAGTACCTTTGTCTCTTCTTGGTGTGACGGTGACGAGCTCTTTCAGACCGTTATGAGTAGATCAACTGGCCTCGACTCCATGGTCACTGAGGAGAAGCACATAATAAACCTCCAACACAAGACGTGTGATTTACAACTGTATAACAAACTCACGGTCCCATCATGCAGGCAGTCTCTCTCTCTCTCTCTCACTCACTCACACACACACACACACACACACACGCACACAAATCTAGTGCTTGACCCCCTCCACACCTCCATACGTGACCCAGTGTTATCTTGTACTGTACCTCCTCCACCAGTATGACTTCTTCGTGTTCTGCTTCTTCTTCATCTTCATCATTTCTTTTCTCTTCTTCTACTTCCTCATCTTCTTGCTCTTTCTTCATCTTCTGCTTCTTCTTCTTCTCCTTCATCCTCTTCATCTTCTTCATCCCCTGTACAGGTCTGCTCAGACATGGTGCTTCTTTTTCCCCCTACCACGTGGACAGATGAAGAACTATCATTTTTCTCCTTTCCTTTCACTTTGTGCATCTTTACAATACTTGTTTTCTATGTGGCTCAAGCTAACGGGTTGGTTACACAGTTTGCATGGACTTGTATTTTTAAAATTTATTTATTGTTTGGATGTAACACTGCTTGCGGTTCTTCGTTTAAAATGGAGGAACGTTTACCAAGTTGTAAAGAAAGCACATTATTGGAAGGCACAATTCTGTTCCTATATATTAGTAAATGTCTGCTTTTTTAGACACATGATGTTCACTGTGCACTGAGCCACTTATCACCAGTGTTGAGATATAGTCATTTTAGTATTACTGTGAAATCCAACAAAAGCAATTGCATCTTCCTCTGCACTGTCACTGACTATATGCAAACGTGTCTACAATCAGTGTGAACTAGATAAAGTAGAGCAGCTGAAACACAAAACTTTGATCTGCAAAAATGAATTTTCTAGATTGCTGTACCTGCAGGATAGAGTGTCATAATGGAGTATTTATGATGTGCGTGATAGTTTTCTGCCAATCGCTCATGCAGACGTCGATCTCCGCGGCGATGAGATGCATCACACCGCTGCTGTAAATAACGTCGGCACTTGTTGCTTATCGAAGCTGTACGAACAATCACTTTCTCTTTGTTTTCAATTTGTTTCATTGGTTTGGGGTGTTTTCTCCATGATAGTACCTTCAGTGTTTTTTATACAGCTTTGTTTTTTGTTTGCTTATTGTCTGGTGTCTCCAGTGGAACCACGGAACGATCAATAAAAGACTTGACTGTTGACCAAAATGATCTTAAGCCACGTCTGAGACTCTGTGTGTTGTGTGACTGATGTCGTAGCTCTGGGAAGGATCTACTTCTGGGAAATGTGGAGCTTAGCATCTGAAACATTTCCATTATGCAAAGTAAAAGCCAATAAATAGACAGATGTTGCAAACACGCCCAGGGTGTAAATGCTCAGTAAATATTAAATAAAGAAAAGTCAGTAAATATTCCATAAACTCATCAGGATTACTATGTTTTGTGTACATACTGTATTGGTGAGAGAGACATCATCCTCAACTGTTGACCAAGTACATACATTAATGCACTATAAGCATCACCCAAAAGTGAAATTATATAGGGAATAGTATATAAACCTACCATGGAGGAAGAAGAAATAGGAAGAAATTACACAACTAATCCGATATCCGCCCTTTTAAAAGCCTACACAACGTGTATGAAATGAAAATCCTTCCCGAGCTGGGCTGAATGTAGGTTGTTGGCTTTGTAAAAGCTTGTGTTGCGTCTATTAATAGCCTCAAATCTGCAAATCATTAAAGGGCTGCCAAGGGAACTGAATTGAATTAAAAATGAATAGAAAAGGTTTCAATTAAATTGTTTAGTTTCTTGGGTAAAGAAAAGGTCAGCAGGGACACTAATTGTCCTTCTACTTTCCTTCCAAACTTAATATGAAAGTGGTTATGTAATATTTAACTCTTAGGGCACTCAAACAGACTGCGATGCTGCACAAATGCTTCATTTACATTATGTTGCTATATGCACACACTGAGATCCCTGAACAGATGGCGGTTAAATCATCACAATTAACTATGTTCTGCTGCAACACACAGCTCAGCAAATCGGACTTATTTAATTAAGTCAATATTTTTCTGAACAGCTTTAAGCCAGTCGTCCATCCTTGGGTGCGCAGAAGCCTTTTTCTGTTTGCTCTATGTGTGTGTGTGTGTGTGTGTACAGCCATGCATCATACACACTGATCATATGGTGTAAATCTAAAATATTATCACAGTTGATCGCTGGGTGGACTTTATTAAAATGTTCATGGAAGGCGTCATCTCACAGGAAAACATCTGACTCAGTTAAACTGGAAGTTGTTTTTTTTCCCTATAGCGTCAGTTTGTATTCAGCTTTAAAATGTGTCAGAGTGTTGTATAAAATTAATTATGCTGCATCTGTAGTATCATCTGTGGTCCCGATGGATTGTGTTCTTTTATCCAAGCCCTCGTGTATAACAGCCAATTTACTTAAGCTTAATTCTCACATTCCATCTGGCAGTGATTGGCATTGCCTGTTCTAAAGAGTTTTCTTCGGGGAAAACTCTTTGATGCATGGGATTGTGTTTTTGCGATCGACCCTCCTCTTGAGACAGTTTCATAAACAACAACAAAGTGTTCTAAACCACACACTGCTAAGTTCACATGAAGAGTTCTATTCTTCCTATAAAGGTTATGTTTTAAATATTTATTTACACGCATAAAGTATGATGATCATTTCCAATCAGCAGGATCAGAAATGAACCAAGATGCAAAGTGATGCAGTGCAGGAATATATTATAATGCATCACAACAGTAGATGCCTTATTTTTCATGTGCAATCACATTTGACCTAATGTAAATACCAGTGGTGGGCCGAGCATTTCAGACGTGAAATGCTCACCTGCAGTGATGTGCTACCCGACTTAATCCACCTCTTAAAACCATGATTTTGATCCATGGCTCTACACATGATGCATTGACATCGATCAGACACAGGTTTAGACGTGGCATCGCTGCCGGTGTCGGCCACCACCCATGCTGCCAGTGACCACACCTGAGTGAGGTCCGATGCCATGCCATGTACCCACAATACCTTACTATTCATAGTCATTAATAATATATTTTTAATAATGATATTAAGTTACTTTTTCGGAGCCTGCCACCTTTTGTAGTTATCAACTTGAAAGTGTTGGATACATTTTTTTTCCTGCTGAGTCATTCTTGCTAATGTTGCAATCGGCCGCCTCTCTTTACAGTGTCTAGCTTTTCTTGAAAAGTTTTGCTTGAGAATGGTGTTGTAACTAAATCTGCGACCAAATCTTCACCCCCTTCAGCCATTGTGGGTTCAAAGAACTAAAACAACTTGTTGCACTACACAAATGATCCATTTCCTTATTTCCTGTTTATCACATTGACATGCCTGCTCAGGTCTGTCTGCACAGCTTTGTATAGCTCCGCCTCTCTCTATCGCATATTCAATCAAAAGACGTGCAGCGCTGACGCTGTAGGCCTGCTAGCTGGCCCCAGCGAAGCCAAACTTGACGCTGATTGGTTAATGCCACAGGTCCGTTCTCATTCACTTTCAGCTACCATGCGCCAGCACTGTCGCTTCTGAAGGCCTAGAGGCAGATTTTGGACCCTGGCAACACATGATAGCTGAATAATGATTGGATAAAAACTCTAACATAAACCCCACCCTCCAAATCTCCACCTGGGGCTGGAAGCTGAGCAACCAACCTAGGAAAGCTATGAAATGAAGGGTATAGATCATGAGGAATAATTGAATACACATTTGTGGAAAAAAGAATAATAAAAATGGAAAAAATATATATATATTCCTGATTATGTTTAGGCCAGCAGAGAAGGCCTTGCTGGCCTTGAGGGCAGCAAGGTATAAAACTAATGGAACGCTTTCATCATTGTTAGTATATGAACAACACGGTATAGATATGTAGGTGCTCATAAAACCAGCAGATGGTGACATTATGGCTACAAAGTACAAATCACAGATCATGAATATATAAGGGGGATACCAACCAGAGCCTGAGACAGCTACACAGAACAGAATGGAATAGAATAGTTAATTAGATTAGAATATATTAGATAGAATAGAATAGAATAGAATAAAATAGATGAGATTAGAATAGAATATAATAGATTAGAATAGAATATATTAATCAAATACTTTATTTAGATTACATTGTAGGCTCCAGTGACCCCCGCAACGCTACAATGAATGAATGAGAATAGAAGGGTTAATCAGATGAATCTGTGCTGGAATGACACTGAAGATATTAACGATAATATTAGTTCAGGTTCCACATTCAGACCAATTCAATGTCATGTTGGTCCATAAAGACCAATAAAACACTAACACTTCATACTATACAATACAACATAATAACCTAAAAATACTCACAACTCCAAATCTTATGTATTTACAGTAAAACAAAGGAGTATTTAACGAAAAATGTGATCAACCTGAACATATATGAACAACAAGAAAAGACTTAAAAGTCAGTTCAGTTTTGACAATATTCTGCCTGTTATTAAACATTATGTGAGTTATAATGTACAGTACGTGTAAATGTTAAACTGAAGTATAATATTGTTTAAATTACCCTTATCTTCTCTGTTTGTTCGTGTTCATTCATGCTGCTAGAGAAAGGATAGTTTTTAGATGTCAACATTTTCATCATATAATTTGACTTGTTTCACTCTAAATAACATCGAGAAAAGTTTGGAGTTGACATTATTCATATTTTACTGGTTCAGCTCAATTCAGATCAAATGTACCTGAATGTGACCCCTGAGTGAAATGAGTTTGACACCCCTAGTATCTGTATCACTGCACTGACTCAAATCTCTTCCATTCCAAAAAAATAATTTTACCATGTCTTCACTGCTGTGTAAGTCTGTCATTCCCAGGTTCACGAATATCGTATGTATCGTTTTATGGGGATCAGTCACATTTAGATATTTGTTGTTGTCGCCATCTTGAGAAACTAATGCGCAGAGGGTAATGTCTTTTTTTTTTTTTTTAGATTTTATTTAGATTTTTCATTAGGCTATATTATAGTTACATTCATACACTACAAGATGACATTCACAACACACAATAACAGGATCAGAGACAACAGACAAAATAAATAAATAAATAAACAAAAAAACCAAAACAAAATAAACGCATAAATTAGTGAAACACATGAGTCACGGGGAGACAAACATATGTTGACCTCTGAAGTTCTACAAGCCCTGCTCGGGTATATAGAGCAGGGGTCACCATCACCCAGGGATCACGTGAGTCTCCCCCAGGCTTGTTCTAAAAATAGAACTAGTCCAGGGGTCTCCGACGCATCGCTCTTCAACTACCAAAACTCAGTGTAATAACACAAAGTTTGATTCGTCACTTGATAAATCATGTCTGAATTTCAAACCAATCAAAATGAGAAGTCCCCGCCCCTCCCTTCCTGAGACGGTTACCAATCTGTCAATCAAACTTTCGCGCTCGTTCATTGGTAGAGGGGCGGGGCCTGTTGGCAGGAGTACTTGTCCAGGACGGTGCCGGCAGATACCGGGTCAGTCCGGTTCGCGATGTTAGTGGTGTTCACTTCAGTTACTACATTAGGAGGCAAAAAAATTAATTATTTTAACGAACAATGAGACATTGGCTTTTATTTGACAAACGTGAAAGACAAGTGTGTGTGTGTGCCTGTCCGAAATGTGGCACGAGCACCGGTAAAAGATTTGAAAGTGGAGCAGAATTTCAACGAAGTTCCGCAGCAACTTTTCTCCGGCGGGAAGGTAAATGAGCTGAAAACCACACTCTAAAAACAACAGTCCAAGTTCACTAAAGCCACGAAGAAGCAACGCTTCAACAGAGGCATTAATGAAGTGGTTCACATCCAGCACCGACCGCCCTTCACTGATGGAGGCGGAGTTCAAGAGGCTATTATCTGCTAATGCTAATGTCCAGCTTTCTATCTTGCGTGCTGACTGCGCATGCGCTAAGACAGCTGGCGTCGGACCTGAACAGGTTCCTCTGGGGCACAGGTGTCAAACATGCGGCCTGGGGGTCCAAAACCGGCCCCCCAAAGGGTCCAGTCTGGCCCTTGAGATGAATTTGTGAAATGCTAAAATTACCCTGAAGACATTACCAATGATTTTAATTCAGGTTCCACATTCAGACCAATTCAATGGCAGGTGGGTCAGACTTGTAAAATACCACAATCACATAAATACTCACAACACCAAATGTTTTCATCTATTTACAGTAAAACAAAAGTATAATTTTGGAAAAAAAGTGAATATCCTGAACAAATATGAACCTGACATGACTGAAAATAAGTGCACTTTTAACAGCCTGTTACAAGATGTTACCTGCCAGTAAATTATAAACTGAAGCATAATATTGATAAAATTACACTTATCTTTTCAGCTTGTTCATGTTTATTCACTTTGCTTTATACATGCAAACATTTTCATTGTGTAATGCTACTTTTTTCGCTCTAAAACATAGATAAACCTTCAGAGTTAACACTTATATATTATTACGGTATTATTATACTGGTTCGGCCCACTTCAGATTAAATTGGCCTGAATGTGGCCCTGAAGTCAAATGAGTTTGACACCCTTGCTCTGGGGGGGATGCTGGGTTCATGTGCACAAAGTTGATCTGTTTATAATTAACATTTTTTGACACACGTGTATTTAGAAATACAACAGGCACTTGCTTGCAATACTTTTTTTTTCTACTTTTGATTTTCTTGTTAAACGTGTTTTATATTAGCACTATTAAACTGTTAGAAATGTTGAAAAAATAACCACGAATAAATACAATGATAAGTAAGGAATACAATGTTACAAACAGTATACAAACATCTGTATATGACCCCTATTGTACCCCATATACATTTCTCTGACACGTATCTGGATATCCCTTCTATCAGTCAGTCCTGGGACGCTTTAGGTTGGCCAACTTAGGTGTCAATCAAAATGTATCAGTCTGTCAATCTTCTGTGACCCGTGGCTTATTTCCGGTTCCTCTGGTACCTCTGGGGCTTACCTCCGGTGCCAGTGGTACCAGTACCACAGGTGCGGCAGCTTACATGGCTTACCAGAACTAAGCCACATAAGCTACGGCACCGGTATCGTAGGCACGGGAAGTAAGTCACAGAGATGCCAGTGCCACATATGCACCTGCTGTCTCTCCAATCTTTACAGGTGTCGCCGGCAGAAAAAGTAAATTATGGAGGATATCTTGGAGGAAAAACTGAAGAAATCACCAAGATTGATCACATTGGACAAATATTGATACTGTTTCTGTGCCTTTGTGGATCTTACGTGTGTTTTGGACCTAAATACTTCACTGGATTATATTCACTGGACTGTTACAAGGAAACCAAGACCATATGTGTTTAGAATGATGGATGTTTCGCCCACAGACAGCCTTTAAAAGTAAGAAAATACACATTTCTTACATTTTGCTTTTCTCGAAGCAACCTTTTTAATGTGTGATGTATTCAGAATGGTTTATATATTCAGAAAGATGCATTTGTTAGCTTTCATTTGATGTACCAGTGGATGTGCATTAACGAGGCAGCTGTGTACATGGGTGTTTAAAATAATAGCATTTACGTCCTGGGACTGGGACATAAGATTATTCAGTGGCTGGTGATGAAATAGCTGCGATTAATCTCTGCAAAATCTGGCCCTTTTTAGTTGGCGTATTATCTCTATGCATTATAAGCTTTCCGCATGTTATTAACCTTCTGTTCAACCTGAATGATGTCAAATACCATGCACTGAGGGCAAGGGTTATGTGTTATGGTTAAGTTGTTCCACCCACATTATTTTGCTTCTGGCACCGGTGCTATGTCGAGACAAATACCACTCTCCATTTTGATTTTTTGGATCATTGCAAGTAGGTTTATCTGTGCAAATTTTTGATTCTTGTGTCTGCTTTCTGGGTGATCACTCTTTCTTTAAAGTGTCACCCCACTTGGCCTCAAACGACTTTTACTACTTTTCCTGGTCTTTCCCTTTTCTTCTCCTCATTCATTGCAACTGACCGTATGGTACATCCTCCTTGAACCATTTGGGATGGATGTTCCTGGCGTCTTCTATGGTGTTTCTGTCTGTTGGTTTTCTAAATGTAGACGTATGCAAAGTACCTTGGTTGTCACTGTAGATTTTTTGGGAGATGTGAACGCCTGGCTGTAATTGCGAAATAGCTTTATGTTTGAGTAAATACGGTGCAGCTCTTCCTCTGATTCAGACCGAAGCACCGAGACATCATTAATGGATGTACAATCAATCTGCTTAAAGGAATGTAACAGAACGTCATCTCCCGGTTTAATCAAGTACACATGAAGGACCACAGCACATCCTTTTATCTGGTGAAATACTTGCAAGAGGTGAAGCACCTTAAATAAACTGTTTGATTCTGGGAAGCGTTCCCTCTTACTTATTTATTTAAATGAAAAGGTGTGTTTGCAGTGAAGGTGGAGATGAAAGAGAATTTTAAGTTAAAGCATGCTTGGGGATACCAGGTTTATTTATAAAATAAATTAACAACAGTGAAGTGCAGTTTTTTTTTTATTCAATGCTTAGAAACTGTATGGGAGAAAATCTGGCTTCTTCTACAGATGAACTAAATCCAGACAGCATCACCTTCACAGGGACCAACAGGGCCCTGCATGCTGCCAGTGCCATCTGCTCCGGGACTGAACCAAAGAAATGTAATATTGAGCATGTGAGACTGAAGTCATGCAAGTTGTATAGTTTCTGCAGCTGGCCATGAAACCTCAGAAATGTAGAAATGTGCGTTGACTATTGAAGTACAGAAGCAAAAGCCCGTGTGTGTATGTATGTGTAGGGTGTATGGTAGAGTGAACAGGTGCAAAAGCATTGACTTTGACATGCCTTGAAAGGAAAAGGCTGCCGTTAGGAGCAAACAGAGGATAGACAGCCTTCAGGAGAATCACTAAGCCAGCTGTGCTATTCTGCCTCTGGTGTTCCCTTAGGTCCCTACTTAGCATATCTGAACTGTACCAGCTTCTTATGCAGTGAGCATAATAAAAACAAAGTGTGATTGTGATGCAACCAATTTCAAATGAGCCCCAATCACAAATGAAGGACAGCAAAATGAAAGCGGAATTGATTTTCTTTTTCCAGTATCTACGAGATGTTGACTCTAAGCGAGAGCAAAGCACATCAAATGGATTAGATATTTATTTCAACGGAACAAGAGATGGAAAATTAATCTTTTGCTGTCTTAATTACATTTCTGGTACATTCCAGTGATAAAAAGCAGAGGTTAATATTTCACAATGTATTTAATAAGTCCAACTTGGCATCGACAGTGTGTGTACATACTCTTATGCTACAAACTAAGCCGAACACTATGATCAGTAGACACAGAGTAACTGTTAAAACCCTTCAATACTCTATGTTTAAAAATATTGCGACAAGAAAAAACTGCAAGCCTTCTATTGGCTGATATGGTGCTGGAAGGTGTATTTGGTAAAACTGACCTTACCATCAGCCTCCAACAAATGTCCTTGCAAACACACTGAAGCCAATGATCTAGATTGACTCAAGTGTATAGTCACTGGCCTCCACTTTGAGATACCGTACCCCCTGCCTCTTCTTAAGGAGCCAACGTTTACAAGCGACACGTGAACTCAACATAATCACAGACTCCCTGCAGGAGTTAAAAAGTGTTCTCCTGCCTTCTCAATTATAACGAAAGTCCCCAATCCTGTTTTCAGCAGAGGTTCCCAGCTGCTTCAAACATCTCTGTTTACACTGTTTACACAGCCTATGATCACAACCAGAAGGACGACGTCGACACTGGTGCATTTCTCTAGAAACAGCTTGAGTCATAGATTCAAGCAGGATGTACACACACAGACTGTAAAGGAGTGCTCTGGTTAAATACTTACAAAATTACTCATATGCATAGCACACTGGCACAAAAACATACATGGACCCAACATGACCCCCCCAGCATTATCCACGTGTGTGGTTGTTTTTGACCCCAAGGCCAAAGGTCTACGGATCAATTCAAACATTTCTCATTAGACAAGAAAAAATGCGAGAAACAAATTCCTTGTGACACTTCATTGGTATCAAAAAACCAAAAGAGGGGTGGG
>JAPTHA010000001.1:8197544-8215427 GCA_029814585.1 Gymnapogon annona
CCTCCAACCCTGCGCCCCCCCCCCCCATCTTTCATATCTTCAGTCATCGGTACTGACCAGGAATCTCACTTCTCCTCTTCCTCTGGCTTTCAGGCTCCTTCTCTCCTCCCCTTTCTTTCTCTATCTCTGTCCTGATCTTCTGATTTATCCATCTTCCCCCAACAACTCTAAAACAGATGGCTACATTTAGCCTGGGGAAAAAACATTGGCTTTGGACTACAGCTCTACCAGGGCCAGTCTTTCACACTCACGGAAGATCTAATAAGCTGATATCCGGCAAGAAATGCGCTGTAATTTGCCAGTAGCAAGAATGCATAAACCATATTGCAAAGTACAAATATTCACACCTGAGGCTTGTTCCTCGGTAGCATTCTTAATTTTACTCAATCAGAGAAATGAAAAGCAAAGATTAACACTAACTATAACTTTAATCATGTGGCGAACAAAAGTGAAAGGAGAGTTAAAAAGCACTTGTAAAATATTAGGAAACTATCAAGTTATATTTACATTACTTTAAAAATATAGCTAAAGAAAAATATATAATAATAAATAAAAATATACAAATATATTTTAAAAAAAAAGAAAATGTTTGGAGCCATTAAAAAACAACATTTTAAAAAGATGGATCCAGATGGAGAATGATGAAAAGAGATGAAACCACTTAGGGAGAACAGAGAGATCAATCAGTGGCAAGACAGACGGAGGAGGATGTGGGTGTGGGTGGGTGTGTGTAGTGTGTAATGGGGGGGCAGACAGACATTGGGGATGGCTGTTGGAAAGAGACGATTTTTTTATTGGATGAGTTACAGAGTAATGAGTTCAGAAGCAGACAGAGTGAGACGAGCTGTCTATTGAATATTCAATCATTCATAGTAACGCGTTCAGAAACCACTTCATACTTGGTCGTATTTGGTAAGTTAGTACAAGTCCCTACAAACTCAGAAAATATGCATATGTGCAAGTTTGTTAAAATGAGACTTGGCCTCCGTCTAAGAAGAAGAAAACATCTGCCTTAACATTTGTCTATAAAATTGTAATAATAACCTAATAATAAGTAGCTCCTCTGCTATGGCGTTTGTTTGTTTTGGAACTTCACATTGTGTGATCCTAACGTGCTCTTTGGTTTACTGAAGTAGTGTTCATAAAGCGGGATGATTGTTGACAATATTTGACATGTTTTTACCAACCCCCCCCCCCCAAAAAAAAACCTCAAGTGTTTTATCATCGTGATTGGGGTATAATGCCTTTAAGGGACCCCTTGATTTATTTGGCTTCATGCTGTCCACTGCCAACATTTTTAGACCCAAAGCCCACCGGCTTTTACTCATCTCCCACCGTAGTCACAGTGAAGCCAAGTGTTACATACGCTTCGTCATGCTTCCTTGTCTTAACTTTTGGGAGACGTTTTATTTGTATAATTATCTCTGTGTCTCTGCTTTTCTTTTCATTCCTGTTAAATGTGCATGATGTGAAAAAAAGTGTAAAAAATCACCTGCCCCCTACTGTAGTGGGTGTGCAATTGCACTTTATTCCAGTGCAGCAAAAATAAGCATGTTCACAGGGGTCACATGTGCCCCCCCCACTGGCATTGCCCCACTATTTGAGAAACACCACATTAAGAGAAAGAACAGGCCGTCCAACATATTAGTAATTAATTTCCTTAAAGCAAATGGCTACTTTTGACAATCATGACAGTAAGACAGTTACTGCGAGATATGAGAGCTAAAGTGTCACAGAACTGATCGCTCATTAAAGCGCACTTTGCAATACGTGATGGAGTTGAATGTGTTTGAAACCTCTAATTAAGGCGTCACAGGATATAAAACAACTGGCATTTTGGATTGAAGGCCTAAATGGACGAAGATGTTTTACTTTTCAATTAAGACAGCAAAATGCAGAGCTGTTAAAGAATATTAGGTGCCTAGATGTGTGTGTGTGTGTCTGTGGGAGGGGGGTGGGGGTGGGGACTAGCTAAGTTAAATTGTCTGTGCATTAAATTGTCAAATTTGCAGATGGGACTGTCCAAAAGGGAGGGTTACTATCATTTGTACCATGAACATGTTCTTCTCATTGTAATTCCATCGGGGATACACTGTGATGCAGCCAGGAGAAGCCCGATGACATCAGACGTGGATAGATAGTTTGCTTCAAGGATACAAGATCTTTCAGATTACTTGCAGCTTGCACGATTAATATTTAAGCCGCAGAGCTGAATGTACTAAACACAAAAGAAATCTACACGATCAGACCTCGAACTATGCCTGAAAGTACGACTTAATAAACAAACTTTGTAAAATAAGTCGGGTGTGGGGGGGGAACTCTCTTTCAGCACATCTTAAAAGAGATGAAGCAGATGTTACAATGCCGCTCTGGTCCTGACAAAAAAAATAAAAAATAAAAACACTTTATGCATACACAGCCGATATCCTGCAACATCCACTGGCAAAGTAAAAAAATAATTCTAATAACTTCAGTGCAATTCATTCCAATTTGACTGAACTGGCCCGAATTTCATAAAGTCTGAATTATTCAATTGAGATGAATTGGTCTGAGCCCAATTCAGTTCAACTTCAAATCCATTTAAGTCAATTTAATTCAAGCAAACTCAATAGCACTTAATGCACTGAAGGTTCTTTTGTGTAGGTGGATAAAACCAGTCACTGGGCCACTAAGCCGTCTAGAATCTGTGTCTATTGCGAGAAAGAGTGCTTTTGTTTAGCAATATTGGGCGAAATTGCTCAACCCATAGACAGCCATTAAGGTAATGCTGGGAGGCAGATGAGCTGAATGCGGAGCTGTACAATACAGAACCGCCCTGAAGAAGCAAATAAAAGGAAGCGTCTGAATGAGGGACTCGTACTACGTAAGGTCTTTGTGGGAGTGTGTGATCGTCCACGTCAGGAGTTAAGTGCGAGTGTGTTTGCAAGCCCGCTGTGGATACGGAGTGGTGCCTGGGTTTGTGCTTGTGATTCGATCCAGAGGGAATGGAAGACGAAACTGATGTAAGAGCTGGAAAACTTTCCCGCTCGTTTGTGTGTCATCATATTATTTCTTATCGGAGTTTGTCTGATGGCGGTGAAAGGTGTATGCGTATGTATAAGGATCCGGGACGGGACGTAATTATGTGTTGCTGTTATGTACACACTAAAGCACATTCTGCGCTTGTTAGAATCACACCTCTGACGGAATCTGCGGCGAGTCCCTGCCTCGGCTTGTCGGAGTGTCTGTGTGTTGTGGGGGGAGGGGGGGTGACATTCCCACATTCCTGCCATTTCGAAACAAAGACTGAAGGGAAGACTTGTTAACAGAGTACCATTATCAGCTAAACAGCCTGTGTGTATTATCATGTATTCGGTAAACAGTCAGGGGACGTCCAATCACAACTCAGCTCTGGGTGACCTTGAGCGAGGAAGCAGATGATTTCTCTCCCTCAGACTCCTGTAATCTCTCTACCCGATTCTCTCTTCACTTTGTCTCTCTTGTCACTGTCCTGCCGTCCTGTGATCAAGCAATGTGAAACTCCCCAAAGTGACGGTTTCATACGTCAGTGAGGCCACTCTGCTTTTTATACCAATCCTTCTCCTATCGGCTCGGATCTAATACGGTTAAATCTACTGGCTTTTTTTTGTTGTTACTATTAAAAAATAAATAAATAATTAAAAATATTACATTAAGTATAACTATGATGTATCACCTGTATTGACTAAACTCAAACTGTCAAAATATGTGAAGAAACTGACAGAAATTCTATCAGTGTCAATCTGACAATCTGTTGACAGGCGCTAAGAAATGTACTGATAGAAAATGGAAATTAACCCCCTCCCCCTTCCAACCCAGATGTGATTAAAGAAGTCAACAGTTGTGTGAACCTTCAGAAATTGGCCTACTGGATGAAAAAAAGAAGTAGGATGTACTCCAAGATATGGAACCATTTATAAACTACATAGAAAATTTACCAGCACACTACTTTGGCTCAGCTTTATATACACAAGCAGGGCTTGTAGGACTTAGGAGGTCAGAGGTCAACATATGTCCCTCTCTGACTCATGTGGTTCACTTATTTAAACGGCTACTTTTTAAACCTTTTAATACTTCAGTAAGGGGATCAAATGAACCAACGCTGCCAAGAAGACAACGAGATACGGTTAACGGTATTAAAACATTTAGTTGGAGTGAGTTACGTGAGTTTGGATTTGCTCGTTTGGTTCATTTAAACTGGTGTTAAAACCATTATTGAACCACGATACAGATCAAGTAACGGCGGCGCCTCCAGGGCTAGCTCGTTTGTGATGTGGACAAGCAAACTTTGTGCAAATATTTAAAATGAATATCAAAGTTGTGTTTTGTTTTTTTCTTCATTTTGGAAGAGGAGAACAGCTCATTGGGGGAAGGCCCGGTAGATCATTTGCCAAACAATTCCATCTAGTATTACTTGCAGTTATGTAAAAGCCAAAGATAAAACGAGTGCCGGTGAGTGTTATTTTTCTTTGATTTTGATCAAAGTCAACCAGCTGCAGTTATGAAAAGTGCCCGCAGGATGTTCAATCGTAAGGTATCCAAATGATTCTGGTCAAGCAGAAAATCAATATTTACTGGATAAGCAAGTGTCGAGCTATGGCGTCCAACACCGGCACACGTCTGGGCCCGTTTCCCTGTAAATATTTGAACTTTTCTTCATCTTCTGTCGTCTGTCTGTCTCATCTATTCTGTTTGGTCACCGATGCCCACTCACTCTCACCACCCCACCCCACCCCCCACCCTTTTCCCTTGCTCTTTGTCTCCAGGTCACTAAGATCAGTTTTCAGTGCGGCCCGTTGGTTGAGCCCTGTTTTTGGTTACCTTGTCCTTCTCAACTCCCGCTTACTCCCCCCCTCCCCACCCTACTCTGCGAGCATATGGCAGGCTGCATGGTCTGAACTCGCCATGGCTTTAATAAATACATCAGCGTGCTGGTATCATCATGACAGGGGTCACGGGTTGGTTACAGAATATGCGTGTGTGTGCGCGCGCACCGTTGTGTGTGTGTGTGTGTGTGTGTGTGTGTGTAATGGAGAGGAAAAGCCAGAGGGAGGGGGGGAGCGTGTGTGCGTTAACGTTTGTAACCGGTTGACAGTGCCTTCACCCCCAGGACCCTAAAAGTGTGTCGCGTGCCCTGACTGGAAGTGTGAATGTGTGTGTGTGTGTGTATGTATGTGTGTGTGTGACTATGTCTGAGAGCATGGAGGGGTAATTTTGAGTCTATGACAGACGCTCATCATATTTAATCCTGGAGGGATTTCGTTGAAATGAAAAGCAGCTTTTCAATTTTATAATCCAGTAGACCTAATCTCCTCGCCCGCGCCCGTCCATACAGTCCAATTAGACTGACAAGACTGTGGCTGGATGGTTGCACTCCTCCCATTAACTCCTCTCCGGAGCCCGTCCTTGCCACGTTGAAAACACTGCGGCCGGCCCACGTTGCAATAACTGACACCGACCTTCACCGCCGTGCAATGCGCAAAAAACTGCGCCGTCAAACCCACCTGTTTTCCACTGCGGTCTTGGCCAGTTAACAGGGCATTGATTAGACTTTGGAGTTGTGTGTGAGTGTGTGTGTGTGTGTGTGTGTGCGCACTCGTGGGAAATGGGTGTGTGTCCGTTCGATTCAGCCTTTGTGGCACCGAGTTCTCATCTGCCCACACACACACACGAACGCACACACACTGGATCCAAAGAGAGAAAGTGCTCACTACAGTAAAAGAAGAAGTCACACTAGTGAAAATGCTGAGTCGGCGGGTGCTCAGAGGTCAGTGTGGCGCAGGAAGATGCAAAGGTAGCACTGGCGAGAGTTGAGATTTATGCCCACGCGTGTGGCAACGGGAGTGACAGAAGAGAGAGACGATCACACCAACGGAGGGGAACGGAGCGCGAGAGAGAGTCAAAGAGATCCACCGCTAATGGAGACCAGTTACACGGCGCGATAAAGAGGGAGAGACGGATGCAAACTCGCGAAGAAAACGGGGGGGGGAAAAAGTTCACAACACATGCCCTTGTCGTTGATTGAGGACACTCTGTTTAATGACGGGGTGTGTGTGCGGCGTGCGTCTGGCAGAGATGGTCGTAGATGGAGAGGAGAACGAGGCCACTTTGCCCATATTGACTGCAGTGCCATGTGACTGCTGTGATCATTAATGTGTCCTGATGCCAACGGGTATCCTGATGACCCACATCTCAGCAGTCCACTCTCACTCTGGCTGCCACCCAAACCTGCTCTCTCTCTTTCTCTCTCTCGCCCATTTGTTCTCCCTCTCTCACGCC
The DNA here is from genome assembly GCA_029814585.1 of Gymnapogon annona. Lineage (NCBI taxonomy): Eukaryota > Metazoa > Chordata > Actinopteri > Kurtiformes > Apogonidae > Gymnapogon > Gymnapogon annona. The sequence continues at coordinate 8,203,842 of JAPTHA010000001.1, forward strand.
CATTTGCTTTCTCTCTGACTCTCTCTTTCTCTCTTCCATTTTCTCTCTCACTTTTTTCCTCTCCATCTCATTCTTTCTTTCTCTCTCTCTCTCTCCCTCTCTTTCTCTCTCTTTTCCTCTGTTTCTCTCTCTCTCTCCCTATGTCCAGTTGGAAACACTTACTCCAGCTTTCTCCTTTACACGTTTCCCCATCAGACCTGGGAAGCAATGAAGTGCAAGTACTTAATCCTACTTAAGTGGTTTTCAGGAGTTTACTTTTATTATCTGCGTTTTTTTAAGATGTTCTCTTTCTACTTTTTGCAAACAACGCAGCTACTTTATTTATTTATACTCAATTCACTGATTACATTTTTTTGTTTGTTTTGTACTGTTGCCTCCTCAACATCTAAACCAGTTTCATCATACGTGGATGAAAGGGTAGCACATGAAAAAGATGTTTCCAGCATCTACTGGTGCATACGTGGCTAACACAACAAGAGGGAAGTGACAAAAAAAGACAAAACAGATAAGCTAAAAAAAAAAAAAAAAACGCAGAGGAAAATGTGTTGTTCTATTGCAGAAAAGGAACAGTGATTTGCATTCCGGTGAATTAATGTTGCTTATTTTCAGTACATTTTCATTTTTTTTTTTCAAGTCACAACAGTCTTAAGTTGTTGCATGATATTAATATAGTTCCAGATTTGGTTTACAAATCCTTCAAAAAGCTACTTTTCATACTTCGACTACATTCCATGGCTTGTACTTTTTGGGTAAAGAATTGAAGTTATTCTTGCTTCGTCTCGTTTCATGCTTTCGTTCCTTTATGCCTCATGTTGCGCCTGTATCAATGGAAATGAGGGTTCCCCTATACGTCTTTTGTGAGGGTTTACATGAAGCAGCACTTGAATGAATCTGCGCCTCTTTTTCTAACAGTCTTTTTACTTCTACGCCAGTTCAGAATGTTGTATTGCCCATCATCGCTTGTATGTTAACCGTCAACGGTGTCCCAAAAACGATCAAAGTACCAACTGTTGACAATGAATGATAATCTTATAAACATATGATGATATTCATTAGCAGAATTATTATCTTTTTCTCCCTGTTACATTCATTTTACAGTGGGGGTGTTGACAGCACTGCAAGGCATTGAACTCATATCTGTCATATAATTGAAAAAAGCACTCAGAAGGATTTTGAGTCTTGACTTGATTTGCCCCTTTCGCCTAATTCCCCCCCTTTTTTAATGGCTCACACTTCCTTTTTCGTGACTCCATCTGCCTTCACTAACCTCTCCCCTTCGGCTAACTCTTTTATCTCTCCATCTCGCTTTTGGTCTCTTGAGGCCACATCCCCTCACTCGCCCTTTCCCTCTCTTTTCCCCTCCTACTCTTTTTGTCTTTATCAGTGCCCACTGATGCCAATTCTCTTTCCCTTGCTGCTCCTTCCGCTCCTCATGGTGAACAGTTTGGATTTAAACCATCTGACACTGTTGACTGAGTTACTTTATCATCTCACTGCTTTTCTGATGCAATCTTGTGCTTCGGCTATGATGCCCAGTTTTCATTACTTCCCCTTTATAATTGTGTTTTTTCCTATTTGTCACCGCTCTCGTTGGTCTGATGATGTGACTGACTTTAGATTAACATTTTTTGGAGTTTTCACTGACCCAGTAAAGTAGCTTTGAAATTCAAAGTTCTTTCCCCCCATCTCGTTTACTCCATCTTTCTCCCCTCCTAACCTCTTATAATTCTCTCCCACTCCTGATCTAATGCTATTCCAAATTCTGTCGGCGTCCCAGTTCCTACATTTGGCACATACTCGCCACCTATTACTCCCAGACTCTATCTCTCCCTTGCACTCACATATAAAATGCATATGCCTTAATGAAATAAGCTGTACCTTAAGCACAGTGACAGGCACCAACCAACACAAACCTGCTCATGTCGCCAAACTGTTCACTACAATTTCCGACACATATGTGACCACAGTTGCACATGAGTCTCAGACATATTCACAGTGGTGCACACGCTGAGCTGTTTTTTGGGGGGTGGGCTGAGGTGGGAAGGAGGAACACTTGGCTGCCGCAGAGGAGTTAATTACCCCATGCGATCAATAATTCATTATGCCGTCAGTTTGTGTGTCTCTCTGACTCTGTATGTGTGCTGGCATGTTTTGAGTGCACGTAAGCATGAAGCGCAAACTCCACCAGTAAGCATTTTCTTTCCCTTAGAACGGCAGATTAAGAGGATTGACTTGGTAATGCATTAACCTCTGGTGTGTGTGTGTACACGTGCACTGTCTGCGTGTGTGTGTGTTTTGTAGGATCAGAGAGCCCATGTATGAATTGATTAGCCTAAGAAGCTCTTCTCCTTCCCTTTTAATGACCACATCAGCACTTTTTCACCACGGGAAGGATAAATGTAGAGCTGTCTGTCAAGGAAATGAGACGCTGGCCCTTTAAGAAGGGCTAGCTGTCATTCAAACATCACTCTTGGGAACGCTCCCCGTGGACTAGGGAGACCCCGCTGTGTCAGTGTGTCTACAATGATAGATTGTGTCTGTGTGTGTGTGTTAGTGTTAGGGTTGAGTGACCATCTTTCTTTGGTATTTATTTGTCAGCGGGACTTCTTTTTAACTGCAGTCTCCTGAGCAGATACCAAAGCCAGCGCAGTCATTATCAATGGGACTAATACTGTTTACCGAATAAACATATATGCAGAATGAAAAGAATTAACAGCGTGACTACAGAGATAAAGCCAAAATGACCATTTAATCTGTTGGATATAGCTAGACGCCCACTCAGTCTATATCCTTGGTGCAACTGAACTCCTCAGGGGATGCTCGCACGCACACACACACACACACACACACACACACACACACACACACACACACACACACACCAAAATACATTCACATACATATACACAAATGCATGTTGTTCAGCTACAGTATGGGGTTGACTCATGCCCCCTAGATTAGATCCTATTAAACAGAAGGCTGATGTTTGACATAGAGTGCGCGAACATTTTGACAGCAGGGTACAGCAATGCTGCACACACACACACACACACACACACACACTCTGGGTTCTGACTAACTATATGCGTGCATGTGTGCACATACAGACAGCTATTTTGTGGAGTTAAAATAGTGTTCTGATGTTAGCGACGGGGTGTGTGGTACAGTATGTCAGCAGATGGGCGAAGAAATGAAGGGGAGAAAGAGCAGATGAATCAGGCGTCACAGGAAGATAAAAGAGAGGAAGCAAAAACATCAGGAGGAGTCGACTGAGATATGGAATACAGGTTGAAGTAAAGGAAGTAGAGGGCTGAAACCTCCTGTTCCTTCTTACCTGTTTGCTGTACTTGTTCCCAGTTTGGCAGCCATATTCTGAGCACTGATCAGATCCCAGGGACATTGCATCTGCATTGCCACTGCCTCCACTACTGCTGCTGCTGGAGCCTGCACTCCCCACGCAACCCCCACTGCCCACAAAAGTGTTGGAAGGAGGCAGCTCCTGGACGGCCTGGTGCTTCTTCCCCTCAGCCGGGGGAGAGTGAGGCTGTAGATTCACTGCGGGGAGAGGTGAACTGGACTTGTAGTGCCTGGCAAGATCTGGGCTGGACTGGTGCCTTCTCCCACCACCCATCCGCGGACTGCCGGGGTCACCGTCCACAGCACAGTAGCGGGCCGCTAAGCGCTCGCTAGCACTGCTAATATCCTCCTCCTCGTCATCGTTGGCGTGACGTCGCAGACCATTCACTGTGACGATGCCGCTGTATAGTGACCGGTCTGACTTCCCTCCTCCTGCAACCGCGCCGCTGCTGCTCCCGTTACGTTTGTCCCGCCGAGGTTTCCGTCCGCGGTCTGATCCACCGCCACGGCCGACCTGCGGTTGAGTGCCTGGAGGACTAAAGAAGTCTTCCTCCGGCTCCTTCTTACCGGCCTCGTAGCCATTCTTACCCTGAGCGCCACACTGTCGAGCTGTGACGACAAGGAGGATAACCAGAATCACTGCCGCAGCTCCCGCCAGGACACCGATGGCGACACTGAGGCGCTGTTTTCCTAATGCACGCTCACTATCTGGGTCCCCTGCGATGTCCAGTGACAGTGGAGCCATCAAACTTCGGGCCACCTGGGGCGAGAGACAGGCACAAGGACAAGGGAGAGAGAGAGAGAGAGAGAGAGAGAGAGAGAGAGAAAGGTGTAGAAAGTAGGGGGAAAAAGTAGGAAAAAGAAAAAAAAGTCACACAGTGATGAGAATGACACAGTGGGTATAAGCTGCAAAGAAGACATCAAACAGCATCCTTAACTTAATTAAACTCATCACTGTGTGTTAGTGGGGGAGCTTCTCCATTATTCCCACTCTGATAGTGTGTCACTTAATACATAATTGCTCTTGCTTCCTAGTTGCAACATTTCAAGTCGTGTAATTTTCCGCTCGCGGTCTGCACTAGGTAGAGGAAGTGCCAAGGATGATGCCATTTAAAGCTAATTACAAGAAGAAAAGAAGAAAAAAAACTTTAGCTGGTCAGAGACAACAAGAGAAGTAAAAAAACTAAGAGAAACAGTCAATAAATTTTCAAATATAGCGTCAGGCTTTAACTGTGCTGCCAGAAAACAAACACTTCCACTGTCTCATTGCCAGACAATGTCCCTATTGTCAATGGTAGTGTACAGGCAAGGATTTGTTGAGGGTTTTTTTTTCCACCGACAATTAAAAGGATAGATAATGAGTAGCTTATTGTATTTATGTGTGCTCTATGGCATATATTTTGGAGTCACAACAGAAGTTAAATAACAATGAGCTGCATATTGAAACATGTTGTATTGGGGGAGTGGGGTGGGTGGTGGTGGTGGGGGGGGTGACAGCACTCATATACACACCCGCACATTCTCAAAGCATTTACACTAATCAAAGGATCATTGCAAGAAAGTGGGTTATGGGGGCCATTACTGGTGAAAGAACTACGCTTGGTGGGAGACAATGAGGCTGCAGAGTTCTACTCTGTCGCCCTGCTGGTAATATAGGGCAGCATCATGGATTTGTATATACCTAATCAATGTGCAGAAACCATGTTGAGAGACTCATTGTGCCGAGACGACTCGCACGCACGCCAATATATCCGCGCACGCCTACATCAGCCCACACAGACTACGAGCCGTCATCGAGACAACTCATTCCGCGACTCTGACCCGTCATATCAGAGCCCACACGACAATTTCTTTTTCACCTGTCAAAACTGAAATTATATAGTCGTGTAATCCCCGCTGCCATATGAATGGTAGGTAATAAGACTTGCTGGAATTAATGGCTAAGAGATACACAGTGAAGGTTAAAAAGAAGGCACTTTTTTTTGCCTCGTGTTGATTATACTGCAGCAGAGTTGTGTGTGTGTGTGTGTGTGTGTGTGTGTGTGTGTGTGTGTGTGTGTGTGAGACATTAAACTGAGCTAGGGAAGGGACAGGGCTGTATTTCATTGTTCCACTACTATGTTTCCCTGAGTTGAGTTTTATTGTTTTTGTGCAACTTGTCTTGGTTCTGTTCCATTATTCTGCTTTCACTGCAGAGGACCTCTCTCTGCCAGGCTCCACTCCCATCAGCCCCATTGTTCTTTTGCCTGCAGTATTCCTTTCCATTTTCATTCTGCTGGGCATCTCACTTGCTTAGCGCATCCTCACACTGTCTGCCGTATTGTGTGTGCAAAAAGGAAGAGAAAATAGTGCCCATGTGTTTGTGCCTCCATTCAAACAGGACACAAAAAGTGTACCAAGTATAGTTATGAGTCGTGCATGTGAGAAGACGAGATACCCTATTCAGTGACAACGATGTATAGCTGTGCATTGTCCAAATCCAGGCACGAGTGCGTACATCCAGGTACACGTGAAGCACAAAAGTCTAAGCCCAGCATCACAATGTTCAAGCCTCTGACGCATTCCAAACTCCCTGTGGAATCTTCCATCTTGTTGCAGGAGCTTTGTTCCGGCTGAGCTTAACACCACCATCTATCTGTTTCACACTCCCAGGATTTGGCTATCTGCATGTCACTGAAAAAGCTGATACTATGACCAAGACAAGGAGTTTACCCCCGGCCAGACTATTGACCCGAGCTTAGAAAGCGTCTGAACTGAGTTGTATTTCAATACATCTGCAGTGGAGCGGAAGAGATAAAGAGCTACAGTTTGGTCGTTTTTTGCTATCAATTATATCCCATTTCTAGTGAACCCCCCCCCCCCCAAACAAACGAAACAAAACTTTTGATTTTAGATGAGATACAAGTCGTAAGAATCGGAAAATATTATCACAGACAGCTTTAATCGGCTTCAGAGTAAACTGTACTTTCATGTACAAATGTGCCTTTAAATTTTCTCAATGACAGTCGTGTCAAAAATCCGGAGACTTGAATTGCTTATTCGTTTTGCTCAAAGGCTGCAGCATCATATTGTAGTTACAGTAATTACCCAACATGTGGTTCACACAGTACTGTTGGAATGAAAAGACTGGAGTAATTTTCTGCTGCGGTGCTGCAGCAGTAGCAGCCGTTTTCCTTCCCTAATTACATCTGGCATCCATCCACCACTCAGTTTGACTTCATTATGGGATGGAGGTATTCTCTCTTCAATGACTTCTACTCAATTACTCCACCAAGTTCCTTCCTACAATCAGACTAAACTATGCACATTGTAATCAAAGACGGCTTTTATACCAGCTTGGACATATTACACCCTGTTGTTCAATTCAATAGTGCAGGTCATTTAGGCACATTGCAGTTAATTCCACCTGTCAACGCCATTGTTCCACCGCTTACCAAGTGTTCTAGTCTAATATTCACTCCCTTGATTGTTCAATTTGTACTTTTCATCCTACTCCTATGTGACAGCGTTTCATTCACGAGGTGTTCCACCTACTGACTCTAGCTTCCATCCACTGTACCATGGCTGTGTTTAAAACAAGCTTCAGCTCCACATAAGGCAGCGGAACGCAAACTTTTTTTTGTATTGCGCCACAAACTGGTTTAATGTCTGACAATATTTTCATGGACCGGCCTTTAAGTTGTAGCGGATGAATACAACATAATAAAATGATATGACCGCCATAAAAACTGGCATCTTCTAAATATAATGATCACTATTCATCTACTGTGTATGTTTTCTTTACTATCAGTGTCCTCGCAACATCGCCACAACAGCATAACATGAGTAATGGCCTCTCTCTTACCTTGAGGAAAGGAGCTTAATAAAGAAATTTGCCTCTTGTTCATTTTTCCAGCTTGGAGGTTTCAAATTTCCAGTAATGTATTATGTGTTAGTAGTTAGAACAGCCATTTTCAGAAGGTAGCAGAAACACATGTGACCAAGGCAGCATCTGGACATGTGTCAAGAGTGAGTCATAGACAGATGCGGCTGACAGAATCCGGTAGTCATAATCATTATAATCCGATAATAAATAAAATGGGAAAAATAATGTAAGCGATGTATTCTTTCTGTGTGACCCAGTACTGACTGAACCACAGACCGGTACCAGATTTGGGTAGCACTGATATAAGGTAAATCCAAATTCTGGCTTGTTAGAAAAATGTTGTTTGTTCCCAGCTACAACACAAGATCCAGCTACAAGTATAATCCAGAAAAAGGCTACACAGATCTCAAAGGGCATGCAAAATAGAGTCGTATTCTAGTTACCATGCAACTATCTAGGATAGATGTACTGTAATATAAATGAACGCCGGGATTATATTACTCATGTATAAATCATATGCATTTCCCCGTGTGTTTCTGTTTCATTCTCATTCTGACACGATGCGAGACATCAATGAAGCACCATTTTTATACACTATTTAAAAGTGCTCCTGCCACACGGTTGTGTCTGCGCTCACAATGTTTTTCACAAGTTAGACAGAGGACAATGAAAACACATTTTATGCCTGCTTTGACACAAAAGGTCCTCTGAAGGCATTCTTCCAAAAAATGTGTTTAAGGATGGTATGGTATTTTTGGGCGCCACCAAAAGAGATGCATCGTGACACATTTTGCGAGATTTTCGTCTCTGTTCTGACTGACTTTTTTCTTCCTCTCAAATGTCTCAAAGCTATTTTCAGCGTGCACTGTTAACGTCATGTTACGGTACATGCACAGACCTGACAGCTGAAGACCTTTTCTTCCACGAAAATACGAGAATGTGTCCCGAAACAAGTTCCAAGTGAGGGTCAAAACCACAAGCTGTTAGTCTCAAAACAAATAGTGTAACCACAAAGCCACTGGGCCGATTTAATTATTAGTCAATACAAATTACAACCAAGGGAAAGTTTAGGAAATAATTAGCCGACTGCATTAAACGTTATCTGAACATTTGTAATGCTGGGACCTTCATTTGAATATTACAAGAACACAAAGTCACATTCAAAAGAACTAAATCTCAGCTTACTCTGTGATTGATTGTGTTGCGTTTCTTAATGCAGCCAATTAGACTGCCTTACATTTTTTGGGTTGTAATATTAGGCTACAAAGTATACTCTAAAAAAATAGTCTAAAGCAGAATAGATTAGATTAGGATTAGAGTAGAAGAATAGATTAGATTAGATTAGCTTCCTTTATTCGTCCCACTCAGGGAAACTTCAAAATCTTATAAATCTTATAATCTTATAAATCTTACACAAATTTTCAAAAAAATGCATAACCAATTGAAAAAGTGTTGCTTGACTCATGGTTTCCTGTATTATTATGTATAACTTTACGTATGGTTTTGTGAATGAAGTCAAAGGACCGTTCAGGCCTGTGTTCACACCTTTAGACTGACCCGTTTACCTGATTAAGCTGCATGTCTTCTGGACTTTAAGAGGAAACTAGAGTATCTGGAGAGAACCCACATGGAAGGAAGAACCATCACTTCACACAGACAGGCCTGTGCCAACCACTGCTGGGATGGAACCCAGGACCACTGTGCCATCCAAACAACCGATTAGCACTTCAACTTTATCAGTGACCTAAGTGTTGATCAGACTCTTAATCTTACAGTCAAGGTTCCAGACAAACTCACAGATTAAACCAATAACTGATATGTTTATACGTCCCCCTCTCTGTAAACATCAATCATTTAGCTAGAATCACAGTTTGAGGTTCTTTCATTTCAGTTTGACCTCTGCTCCCATTCATTTGTCCTGCATGTTCCGATGGAAACTCTTAAACTGGTTTGGTATTCAGGTCTGTAGTGAAGAGACACTGCTGAAGAACAACCATTCAAATGAACATATTCAACCTACTCTCTAACACAGGACCAAAACTGGGACGGGGCCATCTCTATCTATCTCTCTCTCTCTCATTTTCTCTCTCTCACTCACTCTATCTATCCCTATCTCTCTCTGTGTCTTTCTCTGTCTCTCTCTCTCTCTTCTTCTGTCTCTCTCCCTCTCTCTCACATTTTCTCTCTGTTCCTCTCCCTCTCCCTCTCTCTCTCTAATACACACTTAACACAACCCTTATTCTCCCTCCATTTATCACACACACACACACACACACACTCACACACACACACACACACACACACACACACACATGCACACACACCTAATGCTCTCAGCTTGAGTTCAATGTACCATAAAAGAGGGACCACTTCAGTAATAACAGTTATTTTAACCACATAGTCATTATAAAAATGCATGCCGGACAAAGAACACACTCCAGTTGTCTTCCTGCTACAAAGAAGTGATATTGCCAGTCGCCTTCAGAAAGAGAAATGGGATTCTTTAACTGGGGCAAATATAGACACAATTATTTCCTCAAATATGGGCAGAAAATTATAACACGAAACAAACTGATGTAAATTGCACATTTATCTTATTCCATCAAAAAATAATCTCCTTACCAGTTTAGTTTAAACAGCTACAATCAGATGTCATTATCACCCTCCTCCATTGTGAATGTGTTATCAGTGGGGCCATTATTTCAATGGATCAAACAACTGTGTCATCGCTGTGATTATTGGATATCATTAACAAGTATGTGGAAATAGTAAAAATCTGCAAGCTTCAGTATAAAACAATGGATTTCAATTAAATGGTTCACTGAGGTTGCATACATTTTATATACTGTGTTGTGTACAGTTTAAAGTTAAAATTTAATTTTGATGCACGAATCTTACCTGTGCATCCACTATGGTAGCGTTGGCCAGGCTTTCATTGATGAACACGTGAACCAGGGCAGTAGCACACAAAGAAGGGATCCCACTGTCATTAACACGCACAACGAGGCGGTGTAGACCTCTGTGGCGCCGCTCGAGGGGTTCTGCCAGGGTGATCACTCCGTTGGTGTGGCCAATTTCAAACAGTCTGAAGGGATTTCCTCCCACTAGAGCGTAATGGAGGTCTGCATTGGGACCCGTGTCTGAGTCTATGGCAGTGACGGTGCTGACTATCGTGCGGGCGCTGCTGGCGGGTTCAAGGAGGGTGTAGGACTCATTGGTCGGAGAGGTGACTGAAGGTGCGTTATCATTTTCATCTGTTACAAAGAGCGAGACGGTGGCAGTGGCTGTTTTGCGGGGTTCCCCTCCGTCTACTGCACGTACACGGAAAGTGTAGGTGGACAGCTTTTCACGGTCAAAGGAAGCAGAAGAGAAGATGGTCCCTGTGTTATTCTCGATGGAAAACACCTCTTCTTGCTCTTTCTCTCGGTTATCTCCTTCCATTTTCTCTCCAACCGCGCCTCCTGCTTTTTTCTCATCGGCTCCGTCCATCTCCACAAAGAGACTGAGTTCAGCGTTTTCACCTTCGTCTGCGTCAGTCACAGTGACCATACCAACCGGGCTGTTGGCAAGGAGATTCTCTTTGACGTAGAATGTAAAGACTTCTTGAACAAACTTTGGTGCGTTGTCATTGCGATCAGTCACTTGAATGACAACAGTTGCTGAGCCTTGCATAGGAGGGGTGCCCTTATCTTTGGCAATAACCCTAAGTTCATATCTCTCTCGCTGCTCACGGTCCAGAGCCCCAGTTGCCCGGATATCTCCATTATCTGCATCTATATAAAATGGTCCATTACCTGCAGGGTCCAGGGAATAAGCAATCTCTGCATTCTTGCCGCTGTCTGCATCTGTGGCTACAACGGTCAGCACCCTCTCTGCGGGCGAGTTGTTTTCAGCAAAGTGGACCTCCACAACATTTTGAGGAAAAGTGGGGGCATGGTCATTAATATCTACCACTCGCACCATCAGGGAGCTATTGCTGGAGAGGCTGGGGCTGCCAGAGTCTACTGCTACAATGGTAACACTGTATTCTTTGGTGGTCTCATAGTCCAGCAAGGCAGACGTATGTAAGAAGTATTTTTTCTTGTTCCTATAAAATCAGACAAAAAAGACAAATGTATAGTATGGAGTTATTCTCTGCATTATTAAATATAGGCCTCAGCCCTAAAGTATGAATACAAATCACTTAGTATCCATCTACTGCTTCACATCTGCAATGCTATGTAAACAGATGGTAGTGCAAAAGAAACGGACTCTTATTAATCATTTAGCATGTTTAGAATTTCTCAAGTCAAGGACAGCCTTATATTCACACAGAACAACCAACCTCATTGTGTAGGTGTCAGGAGTAGCGGCAATATCCTCAG
>JAPTHA010000001.1:8456278-8468926 GCA_029814585.1 Gymnapogon annona
GTGGTGTGCTGGTAAATTTTCCATGTAGTTTATAAATGGTTCCATATCTTGTAGAACACCCTACTTCTTTTTTTCATGCAGTAGGTTATTTTCTCCAGGTTCACACAACTGTGATTTTCTTCAACCATGTCTTGATTGGAAGGGGGGGCGGAGTCTAATTTCCATTTTTTATTCATGCATTTCCTTGTGATTGTCAACAGAATTTCTGTCAGTTTCTTCACATACTTTGATCAGTTAGATTCACTAGTAGAGAGACTTCCATGTGACCCCATGGATATTCTGTGGAGTACTACTCCCCCCCCCCCCCACACACACACACACACAAACACATAAAACCCCTAGAATGAAGGAATGTTCCTTCCTCCATACGACATCTAAAGGACAATGGTTGATTTTGTTTAAGAGACTTTAATATTAGTCATTATCATTTGTGGAGTCTACATTTTCATTCACAGCAAGTTCATGTGGATTTTATTTTATTCGATCTTATTTCTCCAACTTACGTGCAGAGTTCAAAGCTGTCTTCAGTGCTGTTGAGCTGTAGCATAATTGTATGTTGTGTGCTCACAACAAAGTTGGCTGAACTGGGCTGGCCAGGACTGAGTGCACCAGGTACTATCCCAAGGTTTTGGTACAAACACTAGCAGACATATCAACAAGAAAACAACCGTATTGTCACCATCACTTGGAAAAAAAAAAAAACCCAAACACATCCAATGAATCAACTTGCCTACCTGGTAACATCGTTCTGACATCCAAGACACTGTGATGTCAGTGTCCAGCTCATTGTTGACTGTCAGGAACGCCTCATCCATCTTCAGGACAGTGTGTTTATGATGCAGGGAGTTAGCTGCAGTTAAAGAAGAAGCTGCACATTAACCTATACAAGCATAACACATCCTTTAAAAGTACAGAGGAAATCTGAGCAAAAAAAAAGATGATGCCGCCTGCGTTTTTCAGTCTATCATCTGGCCCAACCCTACCTCAACGCCACATATTTCAGAAACACACGCCATTAATTTAAATCCTGAAAAACCTGAATGATTTCTGATGCGTCTACTGTCACATGAACCAACTGTACATACGTGTAATAATCCGATCCACCCGGACTCCATGTTGTCATGTGCGTTACACAAGTAAACCCTGGAGGCTTTTAAGATTTTAATCTCACCGCGTTAGCTACGACTTTCATATTGTCTTCTAGACTTTGATCTTACCTCAGAGCTGTCTCGAATACTATTCCATAGCAAAGCGAATAATAAATAATAAAAAAAATGTGCTCAGTGTGGCTAACGGTACACTTCAGAGAGAGAGCATGTGAGAGGGTTGAAGTTATGGCTGCAGTGTGTGGTCACATGCTGGATTAATCCGTAACCCCCCCCCCCCCACACACACACACACACACACACACACCAGGAGGGAAGTTCAAACGCTCGGACTCTAATCAATGCGATATTTTGTGCTTTAAGCTAGCTGGAAATAAAATACACAGGAAGCTAACGTATGGTCTAATTTCTAGATGTATTGACGGCAAACCTAATTTGTCTTATCCTGTTGAGATTTTAGTTGACTGGACGAAACGAGTGTTTAAATAATGAAGTGGGAACAGCTTCACATTCAGAGGGTCTTTAGCTAGGTGGCTAAGCTAGCTGCTAGTTGTGCCGTAATGTTTACACTCACTTAGGGGAAGGTACTTACAAATGGACATTTCAGCTGCCAGCGGTGCCGCGCACACGGCTACTAACAAAACAATAGCTGCTAAAGGAAATGGGTCATATTTCGGTGGTGGTTTCATGTTTTTCTGTCTGGCTTGCCCCCCCTTTAATTCCGGGGCTGTGAGTAATTTGGTGTTTTTATTTACATTCTTTTTTGCCATTGCACTTCCTCTTCTTCCCGGTTTTGACGTCGTAGTGGAAGCGACGTGGGACAATTTTCATTTATAGCCCGTCACATGTCCGCTTAAAGGGAAATAGCATTCGCATACAGAGCAACGTTACCCACGGATGATATTATTTGATACAAACAGCATCTCCTCCATTCATACGAACTGAAAAAACTTAACAAAGTAAATGTGTTATCTAAAAAGACTTAAGGACTATTTTCCCCCTTCTTCCTATGATTATCCATTCCTAAGTGGCTTATTAATTATCATAACATAATTTTCTTCGTTTTGCATGAGGTATTTATTAATATTTAATTTACTAATCATATAGATGTTCAATAAATCTCAAGAAAAAGGTGATTTTCAGCATAATGGCTAAACATAATAACAGCCACTGTCGTTTGACAAACTGCACTGGTGAATCTTTGATTGGAGTAAGGTTTTCTTTTTTGTCTTATTATTATTATTATTATTGGGTTTTGATTCACTTTTGATCAGTAGATGTTTTGGTTCATCTATGTTGAGTCTATGAGGGTTAAGTGGAAAAAGTTGTGCCGGAAAAGTGAATTTAATAGACTGTATTTTCATCAGTATATTTATTTTTTTCATTTGAATCATTCAGTTTGAGTATTTGTCTGACTGTAAAGCTATTTCTTCTTGTTTACAAAGTTTTCTGTAATGATAGCATTAGATGCTAACACATAAAAGTAAATGGTAATGTATCTTTTTTCTGGCTGGATAGCTCAGTTGGTAAGGCACCAGGCTGGTGCATAGGGGACCTGGGTTCGATTCCCAGGATGAGTGTCCAGTGGGGTGTGTCAGGAAGGGCATCCGACGTAAAAACTCCTGCCAAATCAAATATGTAAATTGGATTCGCTGTGGCGACCCTCGAAGGGGAAAAGATGAAAGAAATCATCATCAATGTATTTTTTTGCAGTTTCAGATTCACATCCCTCCTCATTCTTCCGTAGTAGCAGTACTCAACAACAAACATTAGGACCGATGTATACTAATACATGTGAGGTTCTTGTCACGCCGAATGGAAGATGGGATGTGCTTTTAGTCGATCAGATTTACAAGTGTCTGTTAAACATAATCTGCTCATTTGTTCATAGACACAGATGAGAACCTCGAAACAGTACAGATTGATAAAAAAAACAATTAATCCAACAGTATGTGCAAGATGGCTTTGAAACATGAAGACTTCACAGATAGTACACTTAATAACCCTTAAGTAAAAGAAATAATTAAACATCACCAGCATTTTCATAAAGAAACACTTCAGTCCTGTCCAAGTGTGAGAAGAAACTGACAGAAATTCCATTGACCAACCAACCAAGATGTGGTTAGAAGAAATTGACAGTGGCGTGAACCTGGAGAAAATAACCTACTGGATGAAAAAAACAAAAGAAGTAGGATGTATACTACAATATATGGAAACATTTATTAACTACATGGGAAAATTTACCAGCACATCACATTGGTTCAGCTCTATATACCCGAGCAGGGCTTGTACGACTTTGGAGGTCAGAGGTCAACATGTCTGTGTCTCCTGTGGTTCATTTACTTATGCATTTGTTGTGTTTTATCTGTCGTCTCTGATCTTGTCATTGTGTGTTGTGTTGAATGTAACTGTAATATTGTCAAATGAAAGATCAAAATAAATTATATATATGATGATGATTTCTTTGGACTTTTTCCCCTTCCAGGGTCACCACAGCGATTTCAATTATTCACATGTTTGATTTGGCGGGAGTTTTTACGTTGGATGCCCTTCCTGACACAACCCACCGGACGCTCCTCCCAGGGATCCAAACCGGTTCCTCTATGAATTTATTTTAACATTCATACATTAAAAAAAATATATATATATATATATATATATATATGAAGAAACACTGGCGTATAGACACTAAACACCAGTATGCATAAGTGAAAATTCCCTGGGAGCAAAATTGAGGCCGGAATAGACCAGGTTTAATGCAATAGATAAGACTGTAGATGGCGCTATTGCTTTCGACACTATTTGTCTCTGTTCTCTGATAGTGAAAGAAGAAGAAACAGACATTATACATCGATTACCGAGAGCTTCGACGGTGCCTCCCTTCCAAGAGACTTTTCCCATCACAATGGCCGACAAACAAAACGCACAGAAAAGGTAATTGAACCGTCGCCGTGCTGACGACACTCAACAATACACACTCACATAAAGTGCTGACAAAACAGGCGAATAAACGGCTACAGCGGAACAAGTGTTCAACTCCATCTGACAACTTTGTGAAATGAGTAGCTAGCTAGGTTAGCTAAAACAGGGTTTTCTTCTTCTTCTTCTCTTTTTTTGACAGTGTCAAAATAGCTGCCGGAGCTGTTGTTTGCGTCGAAAGTGAGATCAGAGGAGATGTCACAATAGGTGAGTTTTTTTTTTGTTTGTTTTTATATGTATTTTATTATCCTCATATACAACCGCAGGTGAAGTTGCCGTGTTGGACTTTTTTTTTTTTGCTCTTGTTGGTGCAGGTCCCAGGACAGTGGTCCATCCTAAAGCTCGCATCATAGCAGAGGCAGGACCCATAGTGATCGGAGAAGGTAATTTGATCGAGGAGCAGGCTCTCATCATCAACAGGTAATGTTCATTGACTGTTTGACATCTGAGGAGTGATCTCTTCTTAGTACTTTTGCAGCCTTAGTAAACCTGATTTTGTTTTTTGTTTTTGTCTTTCTTTCTACCTAAACAGTTACCCAGAGAACATCACCCCAGACTCTGAGGTGGAACCGAAGACAATGACCATTGGGATTAACAATGTCTTTGAAGTTGGCTGTGGTATCCTTTTTACGGCTCACTGGGTGTCTGCGGGTATTTTAAAAAGTCTTAAATCTGTCCAAAATTAAGGCCTTAATTGTCCTTTTAAAATTACAATTAATCCTTAAATCCACCTTTCAAAGGTCTTTAAAAATGCCACGAACACAACTGCGATGTATTTTCTCACCTCGTACAGTGAAATCTTTTCAAAGAATCGGGCAAATTTGTAATCACCGCTCTGGATTGTAGCACAAAGGAGTGGAAGCAACAATTTCATATTCACATTTTTCACAATTGTTTGAAAGATTGTCATATTTTCAACTACTACAAGTTACCCACGTTCTTCCTACAGAGTTGATGTTTGTTATTTTTCAGCAGTTCCATTAAATAGATGGATGGACAAAACTATTTGCAGTGTGGTCACGCTTTTTGCTATCTCGCAGATGAAAGGTCTTAAATTTGATGAAAGTGGTCTTAAATATAACTTCCTTCAACCTGCAGATACCCCTGGGCTCAAGCCATTTCCATTTATCATTTGCCTCTTTTGAGTGTTTCAAATCCAGATTTCCCTTAACGGGTGACTAACAGTATCACAGGCGCTGAAAATTGGGGATAATAACGTGATAGAGTCAAAAGGTGGGTTTACCTTGAGGTTACATTATGCTTTATTCGGGGGACACAGCGGCGTTTGTCACTTTATTCAATGTCCGCCTCTCTCTTGTCAGCTGACGTTGGTAGAAATGTGATCCTCACCAGCGGCTGCATCATCGGAGCCTTCTGTCAAGTCAACACCTGTGAAGTTATACCTGAAAACACGGTCATCTATGGCTCTGGATGTATGAGGCGGGTTCAGACAGAAAGGCCACAGGTACGTGGACACGCACACACGTACAGTGTACAACAGCGGGGTCAAGCATATATGACCCACGGGCTAAATGCAATCCCCTAAAGCACAGGTGTCAAACACGTGGCCCGGGGGCCAAATCCGGCCCACCGAAGGGTCCAGTCTGGCCCTCACAGTAACCTACGAATAGCAACAGCTCCAAATGTTCACATGAATTTACAGTAAAGCAAAGAACAATTTTCATGTAATTATATTTTTATTTATGTATCTTTTTTTGTTTTTTAAATTAAAACATAGAAAAAAAATCTGAGTTGACACTATTTATTTGTCATTTATATATAATATGTTACTAATTCTCTTATCCTGGAATTTCCCCAAGTGGGACAAATAAAGGTATATCTAATCTAATTAATACACTGGTTAGGCCCACCCCACATCAAATGTACCCCAATGTGGCCCCTGAACAGAAATGAGTTTGACACCCCTGCCCTAAAGACTCTGATCCGGCCTGTGGGATGAATGAAATGCAAATATTACACTTCAGTTTCTACATACAGACTGGGAAAAACACCATTATCATAACCTGTAAATACTCAGATCTTCAATTGTGTCTCTCTGCAAATGTAAATATTTTCATGTGATATTCCTGCATTTACACACAAGCAATTTCACAAAAAACAAATAACCCAAGCAAATGAACAACCTGAAAGTCTAAAGAGAAGTGTTTTAACAATATTCTACCTGTTACTAAAGGTTTTGCGTATTTGTAGATCTACTCTGACCTGTCAGTTGTGATGAACATGTATAAATTATAAACTGACATAGTGTTATAAAGTTGTGATAAAGTTACACTTTAAAAAATATAATTTTGAGGTTCATGTTATTCATTGTTTTAAAAGGACAGTTTGTAGACGTAAACATTTTCCTCATATAAGGAATGTTTGGAGTTATTGTACTGGCCCCGCCCACTTCAGATCAAATCTGTCTGAATTTGGCCCCTGAACGTCATGTCGAACTCGTTTTAATGAGTTTAACACCCTGACGTAGAATTAACACTGTAATGTGCCTCATTGTGTAGATATAAATGCTGTTTTTTTTTATTTTACCTGTAGTTGCACCAGGTAAAATACTAAATACTAACTTGAGTTAGTATGCTAACTCGCTGAGTTAGTATGCTAACTAACTCAGCGAGTATTTTTTTTCTTAACTGTACATTTCACTTTAGAGGGGCAAAAAAAATGCATTCTGAAATATCGCAAAACGGGACCAAAATAAGAAACATTGACTTCCACCAAGTTTTTATACTTGCTCAAGGTGTTATGGTGGTGCATGAGGGACCCAGGTTTGATTCCTGGGATGAGCATCCAGTCTGGTTCCTTGGGGCGAGACGAAGAGTCTTACCCAAGATACTGCTACTGAAATGTCTCATATACAGAGGGTTGTGTCAGGAAGGGCATCTGACATAGAAACTCCTGCCAAAATCGAAATATGCAAATTGCATTCTCTGTGGCGACCCCAGAAGGGAGATAATATCTAAGAAAGTACTCCAATACTTGTAAACTTAATTGGATTAAGTTTACAGTTTGCTTCCAATTTGTTTTTCATTTCAGAAGATCAGAGCGCTTTTATAAACCAAACGCCATCACTAACAATTACATAGTTAAAAAAAAATTGTTTGTTACCCACATGCTTATTGTTACGACCATTATCGCTGATGTTACTTGTTTATTGTTGGTACTATTAAAGGAATCTAATTAATTACGACTACTATTACTGTTATCGCTTTATTATAACTTTTCTGAGTATTAATCTTACACATGTTGTGCATACTACATTATAGAGATAGAGCAATAGATACTTTACCACTAGTTTCTAGTAATGATTTTAAATGGGCAATTTTTCCCTTCCGTTACGCCATTTTCTTATGAATATTCCGTATTGTGCTGCTACTGGAACCTCAGTTCAGTAAGGGTGCTGCTGAAAGGATCAATAAAGTTTTAATAAGCTAAAGATTTATCACAGAAAGCTTCAGGATACATTGGCTGAAGTATGTACAAGATACCCAGTGCCTAAAGGTTAAAAACATTGACAATCCCCCTCCCCCCCCATTTCATCTGACCAGAATATTCATGTTTCTTTCCTGTCTCCTTTACAGCCTCAGACTCTACAGCTCGACTTTCTGATGAAGATTTTGCCCAACTATCACCATCTGAAGAAAACCATTAAAGCAAGCCACAGTGCCAGCTAAGTTTCAACACGGTAGCAGGTATTTAATTCAGACTGTGGCGAAGCGTGAATGTATACTATGTAATTATATAATATCTAACTGGCTTCTTCAGTCATTTTTCAGATACTAATATCAAAGTTTTCTATTCTTAAAACATCTGATTTGCATTTGGTGCTTGGCTTCACTGATTTTCTATGATTATTAAATAACCTAAAAGAAATGTTGCTGTTGTGTTCAGTATTGTTTCCAAGAGGGCTGTAGGAGTAAACATGCTCATTGTAACTCAAACAAAACCGGGAAAGATATTTAAACCTCCGATGCCTTATTCTATATGAACACTTCACGCATATCACTTTTACGCTAGTCTCCTTTATAGTTTCATGGTAACACACCTGACTACAACCAATGTCCAATGGTACTCATTACCATCTACATACAGTATATAAAAAAAACAGACGGCTGTGACAATGAAATTTATTAAAATTATCCCACAAAATTCTACCATTTTGAACCATACTACGCTGAAAAGTAATACCGTTTACTCAAAAGAGAATTTTGCTTTCATGCTGAATGACGCAGTGCACGACACAGACCTGTCTGAAAAGCTGACGATGAAACGCTGCCTGCAAAATAAAAACCCCGTCACGCGCCTCTTTGCGATTCAGAAAGAAAACAAAACTGGTATTTACACACCTCGGCTCCATCTCCTTTACACAGTAGGCAGCAGCCACCTCCATTTACTGAGGGTGGGGGGCTCCGGGGTCTTTAAAGGTGTCTTTATTCTTTCCTCTAGTGTCTCATCATCTGATATCGCTGATCACAGAGACGAGTGTGAGGAAGGACAGGTCTTTGTATTGTCGTATTGTCCTCCAGACGCTTCTGAAATACAGCTTCATACATCCAGTCTGTGCGGGTATGAAGTGAAGGAATGTGTTTCACTTCTTTACGGGAACGCCGTCTGAATAGTCCTCCAAAACTCCTGCCAAATGGTTGTTGTGAGTCTTGAAGTGTCTCTTCCTCTGTCCGCCTTGCTTCTTCCTCTTTTGAACTGGTAACTGCGGGAACCAATCAAACCATCGACATAGAGTTAGAGGCTTTTTTAGCCCGTGTTTTTTTTTTTTTTTTTTTTAATAGAGAAATGATGCAGTAAAGCAGGGGTGTTAAACATGCAAAATGTTCCAATCTGGCCCATGGGATGAATTTTTGAAATGCAAAAATCACAACTTGGATATTTGGAAACATCATGGTTCAGGTTCAACGTACAGATAACAGAAAAAACAATATGTGTGTGCGCGCACAGGTAATTGGAACCTAATCTAATGTATCTAAATGGACGTGTATTGATTCGTGCATCTGTGTTCTATCCATTTTCTCGGTGGAAATAATTTGTATTTTTTCCATGTATATTTTCATGTAATTCTGTATTTACACTAAAACAAAGAATACTTTCCCAAAAAAATAACCTGGACAAATATAAACAACCTGAAATGTCTGTGGAGAAATGTAATTTTAACAATATTCTGCCTGTTACTGAGTGTTTAGAGTATTTGTAGATCCATTGTGATCTGTGAGTTGTAATGTATAAATTATAAACCGAGGTATAATATTGTTAAAATTACACTTATTTTTCTTAATAGTTTTGAGGTTGTTAATGTTATTCTCATTGTTTTAAAGGACAGTTTGTAGACGTGCTCATTTTCATCATATGAGGACAATTTGGAGTTGACATTATTGATATGTAATTGTTATTATTGTACTGGCCCCGCCCACTTGACACCAAATCGTCTGAATTTAGCCCCTGGACTTAAAATGTGTTTGACACCCCTGTAGTAAAGGCTGCAATTCTTATGCGACAACAAAAGACCACAGACCACTTTCTTTGGTCCCGTCTCCTGCATCGAGGAGATGCCTTGTTTCTTGAGATACTCCTCGATCTTTTCTTCGTCCATGGAATCCACAGGAACACTCCTCCAGAGCTTCTGAAATTCTACAGGTGAAACACTATTCATTTTAGTATGGTTAAAAAAAAATAATCAAATCATACATTTTATTCTCTGTAACACCTTCTGTAATATTGATCCTTTTTTTATTATTATATTTATTTACCAATGAAAATACACATTGATGTTAGCATAAAGTATGTCATATTTCCAATGAAATAAAACCTTATATTCTGATCAATATTCTGAAGTGAAAATAAGTTGAATTAACATAAATATACTTTTATAATTGTAGGAAACTTTAAAAAAAAAAGGTGGTCTAAACAGCCTGAATTTCAATGTTGGTTTAGATAGAAGTGTAACTGATGTGATTGTTTTTAATATTAACTCTTGCCAGGTTAGATGGCGAGCCATAGCTAATTACAGGGGAGTGATGCATTTTGAAAAATGAACTTTGTCCAAATTAAAATCAGTTGGTGCCGAGATCGACTCTGGGTACATTTAATCTTAACCTTTGGCTCAGTGGAAGTATCTGATGAATGCAAAGTGGATTCCCTCATCATCACCCTTAATTTATAAAAGTTTAGCTGTTATGACGCACAGTTTCATTGTGATTAAAAAGTGGCAAAAAATACTCCTGAGGATATGTGTTCCTGTAGATCTGGTATGTTTTTGCTCAGAGAGGAGGGCTGGGAAAACTTCAAAAGTGCTTGAACGTGACTAAGTGTCTACATTTAGTCTCTTTATTTCGGTGACTTAAGTGGTGTCCATTAAAACCGGCAGCTTTTTTAGTTTATAATCAATGAGGCATATGGAGACCCACACACAGCGAGCTGGAGAGAGAGAGAGAGAGAGAGAGAGAGAGAGAGAACGCCCATCGCAGCCGACAGACGCTGCTGACTCATACTCGCCTTCGTCGACAGTGAACTGGCAGTGTTTGTCGTTGTAGAAGAGGATCTTCTTCTTGTCCGGTCTGGTCACAAAAATGATCTGATCCCCCAACGCCTGCGAGGATTAAAGCAATGTTAGCACACCTGTTCTGTTAGATTATATTAGACGCCTTTATTAGTCCTCTACGGGGAAATTTCAGGTTACAGCAGCACATATAAGACAAGACACACACAGAGAGACACTGTAAATATGATGAAAAATAAGAGTAAATCCTAATATAAATATATAAATAGAAAAAAGAAAAGAACAGATTGAGTGCAACAGTAAAGATCAATAAAGAGACATCGTCAGATATATAGTTATATAAAGTTATAGTTATAGTTACAATCTTGTTATATAGTAATATACAGAGACCTTGTCAGATATATAGTAATATACAATCCTATAGTTATATTATATACTGTAGTAATATACAGAGAAATTGTCATTTATATAGTAATATACAGTCATATAGTTATACCGTTAATGTTATATAGTAATATGCAGAGACATCAGATATATAGTAATATACAGTTCTATAGTTATACAGTTATATAGTAATATACAGCTATATATATATGTAGTTATATAGTAATATATATACTGTTGTGTAATAATTATAGTAATTAATAATTAGAATAATAAATACTAATAATAATTAAGGGTACTAGCGTTGGTTAAGAGTACTGGCACCAGGGAGTCCATGGACAAAATAATAATGATAATAACAACAATACTCACTGATAAGCAACGATAACAATTATATAATAATCATAGTTACTGTTATTACTGTTAAAACACCTGACAGCTGCAGGAAGGAAGGACCTGCGATACCTCTCCTTCACACACTTAGGGTGTCTCAGTCTGTCACTGAAGGAACTCTTCAGCTAAAGAGTTTAGTGATAGATAAATATATGATGATGAGTTCTTTCGGCTTTTCCCCTTTTCGGGGTCGCCACGGCGAATCCAATTCGTATATTTGATTTGGCAGCAGTTTTTACATCAGATGCCCTTCCTGACACAACCCCTTTATTTATCTGGGCTTACGGCACAACGAGATTTGGAGGCTACAGTTGTAGGCAGGAGCGTGAAGGGTCTTAACCAAGGACCCACACTGGACACATCCTGGGAATCAAACCTGGGTCCCCTATGCACCAGGCCGGGGCCGTACCAACTGAGCTATCCAGCCAGATGTAAATAATATCTATCTATATACACACATTTATGGGCCGTGGGTGTGTCACATGATCAGGCCCAGAAAGATTTACAGCCACTTACGATAATCAACGGGATGTACAGGAAGCATTTAGCGGCGTCTTTGGCAATGCACACCGCGCGCACGTTCAGCTTGGATCACACTGCTCGTGCATTACCTTAATGGCTTTGGCCGAGTTGGGCAGCCCCTCCTCCACGTCGTCCAGCAGCACCCCCCCAAGGCCCAGCTGGTCGTGTTTGTCCAAGAGCCTCAATAAGGCCTTTTTGTCTTTCAGGTTGTACTTGGGCTTAAAGCCATAGGTTCCGTCCCGGACCTCGATTTTTGGGTTGTTGACGAGGGCCTGACATCGACAGAGGGGACGACAATGAACAGAGTTGAGCTTCTGATAACATTTAAAAAAAAAGCAACATTTCCAAAACATGTTTGTACGTTAACACTTCGCTTATCTTTATATCTTCCATTTGTAATCTTTAAAGATGAGCAAGTGAACACATGAAGGAATTAAACAATAACTTGTTTTAAGATAAAACCCGCACACTTGGGGATTTAACTTAGAATAGAATTGTCAGCTGATAACACAGATAAATATCGAAATAGAAAAGTGCAGTTGATGAATTGAATCCAAATCCAAGAGTGACTGCAGTGTAAATATGACAACACACACAGTCAATAGAAATAAGAATATATAAGATGGACAATGTAACAATGTAAACAGTACTATAAACAGTGGACATACTGCACATCAGTGTAAACAGTACTATAAACAGTGAAAATACTATATATCAGTGTAAACAGTACTATAAACAGTG
>JAPTHA010000001.1:8706506-8717155 GCA_029814585.1 Gymnapogon annona
TGGAGGAGGTGTGAGGTTAACATGTGTCTCTCTGCGTACTGTGTAGTTTGTATTGTCAACGTTTGGTCTTGTCTTGTTTCGTACCGTTTGGTTTTGTTTGGGTTTTGTCTTGGCTGACGCCTCTGGCCTTGTTAATGTGAACAAATGTGACTGTTGTGTGATGTAATGTAATGTTGTTGTCTAATGAAAAATCAAAAAATAAAATTAAGAATGAAAAAATGTCAAGGAGAAACCGAGTGTTTACACGACGTCTTGACCTTCCTTTGTGTTTGTTATGAATCAGACAGGTGTTCAAAAAAGAAGAAAGACACTCCTCTTGCACTGAAAGACACACACGGCAACGATTTATCTAAAACAACCTGGCAAGTTACAATGGAAACCATGGGTAAGTGTGTGTGTGTGTGTGTGTGTATTAAGAGACCAGTAGCTACACTATAAAGTGCTGCTTAATGCCAGACATGTTCCAGTAACCTCAGCAAGACCCCCCACCACTAGCATCAGCAGAGGCTTACCATTAAGAAGATGTCAGCCCAAGGCATGTGCAGGTGGCAGAGGACTCACGCCTGGTCTGTAGTCAAAACTTACCGGTAAACACTTTGCAGAGTCTTAACCTTCTGCCATTTCCAATTACAGCGAGTAGAGAAGTAAAGAAGGGTGGGAACTCCCAACGCAGTGCGTTGCTTTAGTGATGCAGAATCTTGTTTGTGCACCATCTTCACATTTTCTGGCGATGCAGTTAGCAACCAAGGAAATATTAACACTTTAAGTAACGGAAACATAGTCCCTTGTAGCCAACCTACTGAAGTCTAGTTTTTATTTGTCATATTTGCAGAATATTACATGCATTATGGAAGCTAAAGTGGACAAACTTGCTGGAAATAACAGAAATAACTTAAATCTGACAAAAGTAATAATCAATAAAAATGTACTGAAAATGCCCAGATGAAAATCAGACATTGCTTTTGAATTTGGGTTCAACGGAATTATATAAAAGAATCTTTTAGTCTTTTCCAGGGATACCATCATTTTTGTCCAAATCTGTTTTATGACTTTTGTCTGTTTATTTTTTAAATAATACCCCAACATTTTTATCCACATCTGTATATGCCAAATAACAAAACATCTTCAGCAGCGATTACATTAAATACTGACATTTATTCCCTCATGGATGATATTATCGGTCTAAGTATGGATGAGGCTTCTGCTACAAATGCAAACAAATGCAAAGTCCTCCATTCCAGATGACAGAAGTGATATAGAGTTTCTCTGCAGATACTCAGTGTGCCTTGGAGGCTGTGGAGAGATTGCAGGCCAAACTGAAGGAGCGAGGAGAGGCCCCCACACAGGAGAAACTCTCTGTGCTCAAGACCGTCCTGCAGAGCCCCCTGTTTTATCATATACTCAGCTTACAGCAAGCTCAGCGGAACCCCCTGGTGAAGGTATACAGGCCGAGCATCAGTGTGTGGGTGTTTTGGTGTATATTGAATGAAGAGGCAGGAGCCGGAATCGTTCCCAAAATACTGAATGCAGGGACCAAACTGGATGAGTAATCAGCTTACCTAAGCTTACCACTAAAGCCCTGAGAGAGAGAGAGAGAGAGAGAGGGTGAGAGAGGAAAGAGGAGGTGGCGATATATCATGTTGAGGAGTTTGCTGAAGTCATCTGGAATCGTGCCATAACTTTTGAGGTGACGTATGCATGTATATGGGTGGGTGTGTGGTTGGGTGGTCCCGGTGCCTGACGATGGTCAAACAAACCAAAACATGTAGACATTTATGACATAGTCGATCAATTAATCCTGTTTGTTGACGGGGAGTTTTATGATCTGGTAATTGTCTGTTGTGGGGAGCTATAATAGGCTCCTTCTAAACCCCGCAGTCCATAAACAAACATCATTACATTCGAGATATGTGTGCGCGTATGTAGCCATTTAGCATCCCTGCATTACAGGAAACGTGGCATTGGAGTATGTCATGTTCGTCTAATGTGATTCTCTTAATATGTCAGAAGCAGATAGAGCTGAGCCGAAAATAAAATGATAATGAAGGATGGAAATGTAAAGGTTAAACATTTTACATTATAGAATAGAATAGAATATACAGCAAGTTCTCTGGTCTTACGTCATATCTACAGTCCTGTTCTACCCCGTTTCCAAATTTAAATACATTTTCTCTTGGATTAACTTGAATTATTATATAAATGGTGGTTCACTCATTGCCAACTAAGAGTTTTTATGAGCTCTTTACACTCTTTAGATACTTTGAGGTCTTTAGACATTAATCGGTATTTCAACATTATTAAATGTGTAAACTTGAGGTAAATTATAAGTCCGGATATTTATACACGGATACAGATGGAAGTGATTTATTTCTTTATTTTTTTGAAGGTTGATGTCTATTGAATGTACCGATGCGACTTATATATTCACGTCTTGTCTGAAAGCTTTAAGCTTTTTGATCCATGGTCTTATAAACATAGTAACTGTTTGGAGGTGTGAAGTTGCTTATTAGTAGTCTGAAAATGCTCCGTCTGTTATTCTTCGTGCTCTTGCGACAGGCATGAGAGCTGTTAGACCAGGATTGAGATCAGAAACAGACATCTAGTGAAAGTCCCTTTTAAACCTTGAAACAGAAAAAAAAAATCTCACAGACAAAAGTGAACAGTTTTGTGGTTCCGTGGTGTTGGAGAAAAGCCTTTATCTCAAGTCCTTGTGTTCCTCCTTCTCTATCTTCACACCCTCCATCCCCCTCCATTTTAAACCTATCTTTCTGCTGTTTTTTTTTTTTTGTTAATACCCTCGGCTAACACACTTTAACCACCCCCCCTCCATCTTTCTTCATTGTCTCCTACCCACGATGCCCCTCCCCAACTTTTTTATCCTTTCTATTTCCATTCCCTCTGTAACTTTCTCGCCCTTATCCTATCCCTCTGTCTTCATATCTTCTTTTTTTTTCTTCAAATGAATGTCTCCAACTCTATACATCAAACCCTCACCCCATCTCTTTATCTCTCTCATCCATTTCCCTCCCCAATCTTTCCGTGTCCCTTCCCTCGCATCCTTCAATCTTATTCTCATTCATCTACCCCTTTTTCTATCTGACCAAATTGATCTTTTCCACATGCATCCTCTCCATTTCAATGCCTTTATTTTTTCATCCTCCTCTCCATTCCTTGTCTGTCTTTCCTGTTGGGTTCTTGATTCCAAAAGGGGAAATGCATTTCCAAATCTGTATCCATGAACTGCGGCCCGTGCCAGGGTACGAGTCTGGGCTCGAAGACCCTGAGCCACAGCGACTCCTACACATGGGCCATGGAGAATCGAAGGCCCAGCACTGCCAGATCCTTCCACAGGGACGGCAGCTCGTCTTCTCTATGCTCACAGGACCTATGCTTCTCAGAAGTCTACCCAGAAAACTGCATCAGCTCTGAATCTCAGGTGAAGTACATTAAATATCCCACCGGTGACATCACATCACCTAAGAAGAAGCGTTGTAAATAATGTAATCTTTTTTTTTTTTTTTTTTTCGATCTGTAAAATGTACTCGCTTGCAATTTAAAATGTCACATTTTAGCTCGGATAATAATGGATTATAAGATAAATCTCACGCCCAGTTGGATATTAACTCATCCGAGCATTTTGCAAACGATCACAACACGCTGATCCAGCTAATAATTTTCATTTTAAGATTTGCGTTTCTTTTACACATGGTATTTATTTTATTTATTTATTTATTTTTAGTACTGCACTCCCCCTCGAATCTCCCGAACCATGTCGATGGGGAGAAACCTATCTGCTCTTGCCCATGAGGTACATGTGAGGTTCTAGCAGAGAGCTGGTGAACATGTCAGTGGTTGTCGTAGATGAAGATGGGTGTATTGTCGTGCAGGTGCAGTTCTTTCATTAATTTTCTAACTTATATTGTCAGCAACGTCACCTGGAGATGATAGAGCTCATCAATGATGGGAAGGGCCTTGGGTTTGGCATCATAGGAGGGAGGAGTACAGGAGTCATGGTCAAGACCATCCTGCCCGGAGGAGCTGCTGGGAGGGTAACTCCAGTTCATCCTTAACTCTTAAAACACCTTTTGTAGAGACTTCCTCTGAATTTACACCGGACCTTTCCTAAGTCATTCATCATCAGATATTAGAGTATCACCATTTGCATTTATCAGTGAAAATCAGGTACTTTCTACGCGCAATGTATTGACTGTGTCGATGTTCATAAAAGCTCAGGGTAAATTCAAAGGTTTTTCAGCAAAATATGTAATTATCTGAAAATTCAAATAAATGTCTGCAACCACTCTCAGACTTTCAACTGAATTATTACAGTATATTTCCAGGAGGTACAGCAGTGGTTGGTTTCAATCCTGATCTGTCCTTGTCATGTACTGTCGTGCCCTTGGGCAAGGCACTCCACCTTACATTCAGTGCTGCTGACACTGCTGTGAGAATGTTTGGTGGCATTCGCAGATGTCGGTGTCTGGTTACACATATACCAAAGTGTAAACGGGTAAAGGACCCGATGCTTTCATCAAATAAGTTATTTAAATAATAGAAAAGCGCTATAGAAATCTAATCCCTGGTTATTGTAAAGAGGAGACATTATTAAGATCAGTACATGTCACTAATGGCCGTTGAAGTAGAGAGATATTATAATTTCGAATAAAAGGAGAATGTGCTCAAGCATTTCAACAAAAACTTTATACATACGGTACATGATATAAATATATTACTGTATGTATGGTTTGTGCTCTCCAGGGTAAACGCCTCCGTAGTGGTGATCAAATCCTACGCATTGGAGATACAGATCTTGCAGGGATGAACAGTGAGCAGGTGGCCCAGGTGAGACATCTGATTGAGACCATATATAAAGAGGTGATGACGAGTGTCTTTTACGTAAACCAGATCTGCTGTAATGATAGCGATATGTCCTTTGTGTAACTACAGCCTCTGCAGGGCAACGGTCTCTTAACAGATTTGTGTATTTTATGTTAATTATTCATTAACTGTCCCACGCCATTCCTTTTAATCCTCTCACAAATGACCACCTGGCCCAGGTGTTGCGAAACGCTGGAAGCAAGGTGAAGCTACTCATTGCCCGGGACGTTATCAAGGACAACCACCTTTCCTCTCCCGTCCTCAGCCAGGACAGCTTGGACGGCAAGGTGTGCATGTGTGTGCGCGCAAAGAATAAATAAAAGCACAATTCGAGCAAATCTGTGCCGTTAATGCGGGTGACGCTTGAATCAAAAGAACTTGGGCGACTTTTTCTTCTGTGTTTGGTTGCAGCTGAACGACTTAGATGATGACTCTGAGTTCAGTGTGCAGTTTATGAAAAATAGCAGAGGACTTGGATTCACCATCTCCAGCTACGTCGGTGACCTGAACTCAGGTATCGTCATCTGCTGTTAACATTGGGTTTCAATGCGTTAGCAAGCATTAGTCAAAGCGTATTCAATCGAAGAACATCGCATGAATTCAAAATGATGAGTTCTTTCAGCTTTTTCCCTTATGGGGTCACCACAATGAATCCAATCCGGATATTTGATTTGCCAGGAGTTCTTACATCGGATGCCCTTCCTGACACAACTGTTGTATTTATCCGAGTTTGAGTACGGCACAATGAGAAATTGAGGCTACAGTTGTAGGCAGAAACATGAAGGGTCTTGCCCAAGGACCCACACTGGTTGCTCATCCCGGTAATCGAACCCCGGTCCCCTATGCACCAGCCCTGTGCCTTACCAACTGAGCTATCCAGCCGCCTGGATCGCATCAATTAAAATAATGAAAATAATGAAATAATTATCTGCTTTGTTGTTTTTATTCATTCATTGATCCCCCTCAGTTTATAGCGCTGGTGTGATGGTGAAGAGCATAGTCAAAGGCAGCACCGTCGATCAAGATGGACGCATACACATCGGAGATATCGTCATATCGGTGAGTACGACCAAAAATGGAACAAAAAAAAAAACCTTTTGTTTTATGGTGCTGTCGAAAGAAAAATATCTTGTTTCAAATAAATTCTTTCTCAAAATCAACATCATCTCAAAATCTGTGCAATGTGTGCAGCGCTCCCCCCCCCAGACACACACACCTATTAGGTTCTGTTTTAGCTGATGAAGGGGAACTCTTCTGGTTCTACTATCAGCGATAATTTTTACCTCTCCTTTCCATCTTCTTTTTTTTTTTGATCATTATTGATTCGCTGTTGTTTTTTTCCTCATTGTATATTCCTGCTCTGCCTTCGTCTTCATGCAGTGCACTTCAGCAAAAAACTATTCTTTCTGTCCCCCATTGTAGCTGCTCATTTATCCTGGCTCTTTTCCCCCGCTACCTTTTGGCCGTTTATTTTGTTTTGTTCTCCCAGGTGGATGGAGTGAGCCTACACGGTTGCAGTGAACAACGAGCCATGGAAGTGCTAAGGAGGACAGGTCCCTTGGTCAGACTCAGGCTGCTGAGGAAGGCTGTCCGTCTGAGTCACATTCTGCCTCCTGTTCCTCCGTTGCAACCACTCCGACATTCCCACAGCTTCCACGAGGGAAATCGCTACAGAGTAGGCCTCAACAAAATCCAGGAAACAGGTGCTTTGAGCTAACGAAATCAGATTGTTCACTGGGAATTGGTGGTAGAATAGCCAAGCGATCATCAAGTACATACTCAAAAATAACTTTTAGACAGGGCTGTAAAACATGCGGCCAGGGGCCTAAAACGGGGCTGCCAAAGGGTCCGATGCGGCCCATGAGACTAATTTGTCAAATGCAAAAATTAGACTGAAAATATATCAAGTGGATTGAGCAAGTCAAATAATAGCATAATATAATAACCTATACATTATGACAATTCCAAAGTTTCATTTTAATTTTAGCGTGAAAAAAGTAGAATTACATGAGAGTATTTACAATTTCCCCATGGCAGGATATATAGTCATATGTCTGCAAGTGGAATTTTAACTATATTCTGCCGGTTACTAAATATTTGTGTCTTTGTACATCCACTGTAATCTGTTAGCTGAGGTATAATATTAGTAAAAATGCACTTTTAATTTTTGCGCTAAAACAACAATTTTGAGTTTAAAAAATGTATTAGTCATTATTATTAGTATATTATTCTTTTTTTTTTTTTTTTTTTACGGGTCTGGCCCACTTCAGATCATTTTGGGTTATATGTGGCCCCTGAACTAAGTTTAATACCCCTGTTTTAGAATCAAGTTGAAGTCACTTCTGATCCTATTACGGGTGTGTTCAGGTTTGTTTTGGTATATCTAATCTAAACCATAGTATGCAGAATAAAAATATGTATCTGTTTGTGTTTGAATCTCGGCTTATCTCCGCGCCTCTCCCAGGAATTTGCTCACTGCGGGAGATTTCGCGGCGCGCAGCCTACGCCAACAGGAAACCCCGATACAATTCCAGAAAAGGTAAGCTCCTCTTTCCTATACTGCACTGCAGTCTGGTGCTGGATCATGGGACTAACTCTGATATGCTGATTGGGCTCAAGGAACAGCAATGTGGCAGCAAAAGCATAGTCTTTGATGGGAGTCTATTTATAGCGTTGTGCAGTCATGTGTTTATCCAACTCATTCAGCTCATTCCAGATGATTTGTCTCTCAACCCGCCTGCATATATTGCTTTATTTAGACAAGGATTTTTGGGCTTGATTAGAGAGTACTGCCAAATAGGCCCTGATTGCTGGGAGGCTTTAATGGATAGAGGAGAAAACATTCCTTTGCCAAGAAATCATAAAACGGTTGGTGTGAACATGGATGCTGATGTGTGTCTGAACTGTGGGTGTGTTGTATGTCTGTTGGAGTGATTGTGTGTTGGCAGCAGCTTTTAGCACATGCAGAGTTCTCTCTATATAACGGCTTAAGTGAAGCTTTCGTATAGGCTGCTATTCCTAACAGGATTTTCAGTCATTCAGGATATTCATTTTTCTATGAGATCATCTGTATTTGTTATACATATATGTATGTGTATAGGTATATGTGTATTAGTATACAGTAGGTATATGTATAAATATGTAAATAAGTATACGGTAGGTATTTGTATATGTAAACGTATGTGTATGCATATAGGTATATGTATAGGTATATGTACAGCATGTCTATGTGTATAGGTATTTGTATATGTATGTGTATATGTATGTGCATATGTACGTGTGCACACTTCACAGGTGTGAAACTGACTTCAGCTGAGGAGGAAGACGTGAGGAAGAGATGGCAACATGCAGTCGGACCCCGATACGAAGTTATTGTGCGTTTCTCTCCATGAGTTTCTTTTAACTATTTGGCAATGTATTTTTTTTTTAATTATGATGAAGCGAAGATTTATCTCAAAATAATCATCGTCCAATATTAGTCTCGTTAACTCCATCAACAAATAAGATGACATTTCACTGACTGCACCGGCTGATATTTATCTGTTGTGCTAGATTTGCGGTTATTTTATAAATGAGTACAACTGAACTTCTTCTTCAAAGACCGTATGATGAAAGTGTTAAAAAAAAGTTTCAGATTTTTTAAAATTTCCTATTGCAGACTAAGTGAATTAAATCTAACGAAAACAAAATAAATAGACCCACCCCAAAAATAACACTTATATTGACATCACTAATTGGCCAAATCATTAAGCGTTGGCAGTAGAATTCTTATTAATAACAATAAATAAAACCAAATAATGCATCCGTGTTCCGTTTGACAGCGCTGACATTCTGAACCTTGCATTAGCAGAAATACATTTCCATGGAAACTGCAACTGGCACTAAAAGTACTTATGAAGTTTTTACATCAGACTGAGTTGAAATAGACTTCAAATGGATTTCAAACGCAGTCAGATGTATCCACTTTCTTCAGACTGACACTACAGTATATGATGCTCGGCACACATGTTCTTTCTTTTTCTCTACTTGGTTTACTGCCACTAAACTGGTACATCTGTCTTTAGTTGTGTCAAGTGGAGCGTTTCAGTGAGACGAGTGGTCTGGGCATCAGCCTGGAGGCGCGGGCAGGACATCACTACCTGTGTTCCGTGTTACCCGAGGGGCCCGTGGGCCAAAGCGGCAAGGTCTTCACTGGGGACCAGATACTGGAGGTGACTATTGATTCTTTTAGCCTCCATCTGTGGAATATAAAGTACCTGGACTAGAATACAAAAGGCCTT
Organism: Gymnapogon annona; assembly: GCA_029814585.1. Taxonomy (NCBI): domain Eukaryota; kingdom Metazoa; phylum Chordata; class Actinopteri; order Kurtiformes; family Apogonidae; genus Gymnapogon; species Gymnapogon annona. The sequence continues at coordinate 8,715,665 of JAPTHA010000001.1, forward strand.
TCATTGTCTGTAGTTTATCTAACTTTTGAGTCGTGTTTGCCTCTTTATAATTATGGTGGGTTTACAAATCTGGAAGATATTTAATATTGCATTTTGAAGACATGAGCCTCACACCCACTTTAGAGCTGTTCAGCAAATGCCACGTAATTTCAAGTATAGTCTGCAACTTTTTCTCTTAAAGCAGCAAAAAACAAACAGTCATAAGAAGGGAGTATGAGTATATGTATGTGTGTGTGTGTGTGCGTGTCAATCAGTGACTTTAATGCAGAGGAAGTGCTTGCTGTCCTCCTCCTCCTCCTCCTCTCGCAGCAAGTTCACTCACCCACATGTATCACTCATCATGACGAGCACTCAGATGAACTCCTGAGCAATATATAGCGTCTGAACTCACTGCACAGAAAACACTGTAAATTTGCTTGTGTGTGTGTGTGTGCATCTGAGTATAAACACCAAAATCTTTGTTGCTGTTCTTTAATCTCCTGCAGATGACATCAGCTCTGCAGAGCATTTCTTTTTAAATCCACAAAGCTTTCAGCTTTATTTGTTCATGCTGCCACAGCTCTACCGGGGCCACTAATTGCTCAGTGACACCGAAAAACCTGCATATTTCCAAAAAGTGAATTTTTTTTTCTTTCTTTCTGACAGATTCATCAGCATGTACACAGTATAAAGAAAAAGAAAATAAAATACAATCAGATACAGACATAGCTGTACACAAGCAATTCACACAGTATTTTTCTACAAATGTTGTCGCTGTGCCTTTTTAACTTCTGATAAAACTACCCAAGGGTGTCTTTATCTGGGATTTTTCAAAAGCTGAAAAATAAATAAATAAAAAGAATAAGACTCAGCCCATCGACTGCAGGAATATCTGTTTTAGACAAACCGTATGTCGTTAGCAGACTGCGTCTTTGTTGCAGGTCAATGGGATGCCTCTCATTGGTCAGACACATAAGGAGGTGGTCAGTATTCTGAGGGAGATGCCGGTGCGTGTGTGTCTGGTGTGTTCCCGCATCATCCCGCCTGCAGTTCATGACAGCGACGAGGATGACGAGGTTCATCTGACACTGAAAGACCTCCTGGCTGATTTCAATGACAAGGTGAATGCGCTAATGGACAAAAACGCAGGAAAAGTGTTGTGAAATTGTCCATTAGTGTTAAAACCCTTTTCCTCAAACTAAATAAATACAGGTATTTGCACATTTCCACTGCACTTTAAAATAATACTAATAACACAACTCTATGAATGAACTGCCTCCAGAATAAAAGTAATTTAATTTTTTACCAAATTTCAGTCATTAATAAAGAAAAATTAAGCTGAAAGTGTGACTTGGTTGTAGTTTCTAAGATACAGTCTTGGGCCAGAATTTGAATTTCTGAAAACTACATTCATTTTATTCAAAAGGAATGTATATTACCAGTGTCTGCACATGGTAATATATTTTTCGAGTGGAACATTTATAATTCAGTCTAAATGTACATAAACCTATA
>JAPTHA010000001.1:9124633-9135790 GCA_029814585.1 Gymnapogon annona
CCGATCTTTTTATATTTATTTTATATGTAGACTTTTAATTAGACATGAATGGTGTATGAATGTAACATTACAGTTACATTCATACACCACAACACACAATGACAGGGTCAGAGACAACAGACGAAACACAGAATTTTTTTTAAAATAAAAAAACAAAACAAAAAACACACACCCAGAGAGCACAAAAAAAAAACCAAAAAAGGTAGCGATTATATATATAGTTTGTTTTTTTTAAATTACGACTTTTAAACAAACAAACATTACCTGCCCTCCCTCACAAACACACCAATACCTTCATAGTTGAGCTTCGCCAGCTCATCTTGCAGTTTCTGTCTATTGTTCTGGACAGCGTTCAGGGTGTCTTGGTCTTTCTTGTAGCCGCTGTCCATCTTCTTTACCTCTGATTGCTTGGTCTTCAACTCAGCCTGGGCGTGTTTTAGGGTCATCTGGGCCTGAACACAATTTAAAAAAAAAAAAAAAGGAGACAAGATCAATGAACACTGCCGAACCGTGACGAAACAAGACACACAACAATATCCCCGAGTCTTTAAACATGTGAAAACGCTAAATACCAATGAGAATGCTGTGGTGCGTGTTTGGTAGTGTAAACCCGCTCATTTCCTCACCTGTTTGGCTTCTGTGTCTGCTTTGCTCATGTCGTTTTTGCAAGCCATCATCTGTCCTGCCAGCGTGGCCTCCTCTCCGTCTTCATTGGTAGACAGACCAGCAGAGACGGCCTTGAAATGCTGCTCAGCTGCCTCCAGAGCAGCGCTGTCCTGCTGCCCCTCCTCCTGCACAGCCTTAAGCTGCTCGCTCAATTTAGACACCTCCTTCTCTTTCACCACGAGCATCTTCTTATCCTAAGGATAACAAAAATCGATTCAGTGGCAGTTTTGATCATACAACAATTAATATAACTGCTGTGTATCAATTGCTACTGGACCACACAAAATGAACACATAGCTTACATTATTTCTGTTTTATTTATCACAAAGTTCTGAACGATGTTTTATTTTGATAAAGTGCTGGATTCTGTCTTCCACAACTGTCCATTGACTCATGTCCGGATGTCGCCTCGGTCACATGTGTTACCGACATCCACTACCTTCTTCAAATGGCTGTTCAAACACTAACACATAATATATTAGTGCTAAATTGAAACCCCCAAGCTGAAAAAATGAAATTTTTTTTTTTTGGGTTTCTTTGGTTGTAGAGAGGCTGTTACTCATCTTATGTTGTTACTGCTACTAAAGATACATACCCGGTGGATTCACCCTTATCATTAAATTTACTAAATACCAGTTCTTTTAAGTGGGTCCTATCATTTTATTTTGTTGTATTCATCCACCACAACTTAAAGGCCGGTCTGTGGAAATATTGTCAGACATTAAATCAGTCCATGGCACAAAAAAAAAGTTTGGGAACCATTGATATAAAGGTACATACAAGTCTCTGAGCATATTTTATTACCTCTTCCATGTTCTTGATGAGCTCCTTCCGTTTTTTAGTTTCATCTTTAAAATTCTGCTTTTTCATATCGAGTGCACTCTGAGCTTTGGCATCAACACGTTGCACCTCCGCTAGAGACTCCTCCAGGGATTTCAACACTCCATTTATCTCCTAAAGTGCAGCACACAAACATCAGTGACAAAGCAATTTGACTCAAAGTTAACTGGAGCAAAACGCAATGGATTTGATTTTCCCTACAGAAAACCTCACACAATCAGGAAATGTAACTCATAAAAAAAAAAAAAAATGAATAAATAAATAAAGCTTTCCTCTCGTCTGCCGTACCTGATCTTTTTTCTTCTGCAGTTCCTGAATCTGGGCCGACAGCTCCTGCACTTTGCTCTCATTCTCTGCCATGCAAGCTTGCATCTTGGCATTGTTGTCTTGCATCACCTTCAGGTTCTCTGCCGATTTCATCTTGGTTTCCTCAGCGCAGACAAACAGCCAGGCCACATACAGACGTGACAGGTGCTGAATTTCACGCATCAGCTTCTGGTACTCCAGGTAGGACGATCTCTCCTACAAAACATTAAAAAAAAAAGGGATTAAAGCAAAAAAACAAAACAAAAACAAATAACACACCGGCCATTTTTAGATCAGTATGTTTTCATTTTGTAGTAAACCTACCTCTTGGAGTTTTTCCATGGTTGGAGTTATTTCCTCATCTAAAATCTGAAAAGGGTGATCAGGAGCATTGGTCACATATTTTAATGGTCGTAACAATAGTATTCTTTCCAGAGTCTCCATTGCACAGCAAGACAAAATGGCTTTGCATATCTGGATGCCTTACAGTCTGAATCTCCTTGAGCTTGGCCTCTTTCTTCTCAATAGTTTTCTGAGCACTGATTTTCTTGCATTCATACATCCTGGTGCCTGCTGCCTCTTCAATCATGGCAAGGATCTGACGGAAGAGTGTAAGTCACGGTTGGAAAGCCAGGAAGACGCTTATACGTTCGAACAGAAAATACATTTAAAAATGAATAAAATACAGGCCCGCGTGTTAATGTCTTACCTCTGGTGGCTTCATATTTAGAACCTTGGTGATTCTTCCCTAAAATATTGGAAACATTAAATGATACAAAATAGAAATGAGTTGAAAGGATACAAAACCAGTAAACCACAGTAAATGCATGATGTCCAAAAGCTTTAACTGACCTGCATGATGAGGAAATGTGGATTATTGACATTGAGTCCAACAGAACAGAACAGATCCTGGACCCTGGTGTTGTTAGCATTGACCCCATTGATGAGGTACTTGTTCCTGCCACCAATTACCACCTTGATGAGGGAAAAGACGATACATGTCACATGTCTGGCAACGTCAAATAAATAAATAATAACAATGAAAAACTTTTGATGACTATTATAAACAATGGTTTATGTTTGCTAACCTGTCTGGTGACTGTGATTTCATCGTGGGTCTCGAACCCCAGAGGACTCTGACTTTTGTTGGAGTTGTCAAAGGTAATGGACACGGTAGCTTTAGTGATACCGGCCTGTCCGTTTTTATAAACCAAGTCCTGGAGGTTGGAAGCTCGTACCTTTCAGACACCAAAGAAAAACAAAGATCAGATCACTTTTTGTTGCTTCGAATAGTTTAGTGCAGGGGAGTGAAACTCATTTTCAGTTCAGGAACCAAAACCAGCCCAATCTGGTCTGACGTGGGCCGGTCCAGTACAATAATAATAGAATTACATATCAATAATGTCAGCACCAAACTGTCCTCATATGATGAAAATGTTTACGTCTACAAAGTGTCCTTTAAAACAATGAATGACGCCAACAACCTTAACATTATTGAGGTGGATCTACAGATTTTGTGGATCTACAAATACACAAAATATTTAGTAAGAGGTAGAATCTTGATAAAATTACGCCCAATTCTTCAGGCATTTCAGGTTGGGTTATTTATGTTTTTTTGTGAAAGGATAGTTTGTTTTTGTACAAAAACTGGAAAATTACATACACATATTTACATTTCCACAGAGACAAATTTGTAGTAGCGAGTATTTATAAGTCATGAGAGAGAAATATTTGTCCGAGTCTGTCCGTTGAACCCGAACTGTAATTTTATATAAATATCTTGCATTTCACAAATTCATCCCACGGGCCTGATTGGAATCTTTGCCGGGCCGCATTTGGCCCCCGGGCCGTATGTTTGACACCCATGGGTTTAGTGTGAACACTACGAATGGGAAATGTCACTTTTGAGACTGAAGCTGCATCCTCGTGATAAGTGTTATAGCAACATACTTACATGGCTCAGATTAGAAATGCCCAAAAGGAAACATATCGAGTCCAAAATGTTCGACTTGCCGCTGCCGTTCAGGCCGGTGATGGCGTTAAACAGCGGGTCGAAGCCGTTGATCTCCGTCCTCTGCGCGTAGGATTTGAAACCTTCGATAATAATGGACTTGATGTGCATCTTTACACTCTTCTCTCTCCGCCAGGGCCGGAGGTTCACTTTGTGGCGTCTGAATGTTAAAAAAAATCGGAGCGTTACTCAGCAGGTACCACTTGTGTGTTTACAACCGACAACAGGAAAACCCGTCCCTTAACTTGAATTTTGGCGGTAGGCATGTAGCCTCTGGTCTGCCATTTACTGCGCCTGAACCAAAAAAGGAAAAATTGATTTAACAATAAGTATATATATTTTATATTCACGAAAATAACTCGGAGATTATTGTGACCGATTCTTACGTTTAAAATTATACGTACTGACAATTTAAACGACACTGACGTATAGATTTTTTTCATCAGGCAAATGATAAGCCAACTATCTGGTGGCGTTAAAAATGTTATGGCGCCACCTGTTGACAGAAATCGCTCACAAACACTGCATCAAAGGGTATAATCATCTTTTAAACCAGGGGTCGGGAACCTTTTGGGCTGAGAGAGCCATGAAAGTCAAATATTTTAATATATATTTTTGTGATCTAATTTTTGTAAACACTGAATACAATTAAATTTGTGAATTTTCAAGTAAGAGCAAGAATTCCAAACAATAAGTCTCTTAATCTATTCTTTTTTTTTTTGTTGTGTTAGTGTCAGTGTTAGTGTTTTATTGGTCTGACCAACATGAGATTGAATTGGTCTGAATGTGGAACCTGTACTAATATTATCTTTCATATTTTCAGTGTAATTTCACCATTACACAGATTCATCTGAAGGACCACACTGGACCCTTTGGCGGGCTGGATTTGGCCCCCGGCCCACATGTTTGACGCCTGCGTTTTAGAGTGAAAACAGTCAGATTACATGATGAAAATGTTTTTTTATTTAGAGTAACATGATTAAACATGATGATTTGTTTCTGCTTTTTCCCCGTCTGGGGTTGTCACAGCAAATCCACTTCGTATATTTGATTTGGCAGGGGTTTTTACGTTGGATGCCCTTCCTGACACAACCCAAATGACCCTCATGCCGGGAATCGAACCCGGGTCCCCTATGCACCAGACCGGTGCCTTACCAACTGAGCAAACTGAAAATATTAGTGCAGTTTTAACAATATTATGCTTCAAGTTCATCGTTTAGTGACATAACATTTAGTAACAGTCAGAATATTGTTGCACTGACTTCTCTTCTGTCATTTCAGTTTGTTCATATTTGTATAGGGTTTTTTTTTTTGCATTTCTAGTGTGAAATTATACTTTGTTTCACTGTAAATGCATGAAAATACTTGGAGTTGTGATTATTTCTAGGTTAGCATTTTACTGGTCCAACGAGTCTGAGATTGAACAGGACTGACTGTGGAACCTGAACTAATATTATTGTTAATATCTTCAGTGTAATTTTAGCATTGAACAAATTCATCCCAAGGCCAGACTGGACCCTTTGTCAGACCCCCTCGCACGCACGTTTGACATCCGTGGTCAGTACAGTTTATTGATTATTTCTTTCGGCTTTTTCCTTTCCAGGGTCCAATCCAATTCGCATATATTTGATCTGGCAGAGTTTTTACATCGGATGCCCTTCCTGATGCAACCCACTGGATGGGAATCAAACCCGGGTCCCCCATGCACCTGCCCAGTGCCTTATCAACTGAGCCATCCAGTCGGATCAGTCTAAACAGTTTATAAAATGGTGAATTTTGTATTAATATCGGAATGCCACTAAATATTAGCTTTACATTGAGAAAAATTCCGAAACGTAGTTAGCTTACACAGGACAATATAAATGTAGTCTGTGTGTGCAACGCCTGTGGTGTACACAGTATGATCGACTCGGTTAATTTATGACCCTCACCCTGGTTGCTGTTTGTCGTTATAGTAGTTGAAATTGGTATTAGTATGGCGAAGGGCACCACACAAAGCACAAAGAAAAGCAAGGGATTTGCAAACGTTTTATTATTTTGCATTTAAATCCACATTTCTACAACAACACACTCACTACATCTAGTGTTGTACAACGAAACCTATGGACATCACAAAACTATATTTCACGTTTAAATAGGCTTATACAATGATACAAATAAAAAAGGTGCTTAAAACATTCATTTTCAATATGCTATATATATATATATACATATATATATATATATATATATATATATACACCTTCATATGATGCAAAACATGTAGACACTGAGACACCCTAAGTGTGTGAAGGAGAGGTATCGCAGGTCATTCCTCCCTGCAGCTGTCAGGTGTTTTAACAGTGATAACAGTAACTGACTATGACTATGATTATTATATAACCGCTATTGTTACTTAATTATCAATGAATATTGTTGTTATTGTTCTTATTATTTTGTCCATGGACTCGCTGGTGCCAATACCTGTCATGAGTCTGCTTAGTCAAGTTGGTTTTATGTGTTTCCTGTCAAAGGCTACGTTCACACAGCAGAAAAAATCTGATTTTTTGGTCACAAGTGACCCATATCTATTTTTTTTATGACAGTGGGAAGAGCACAGATCCGGTTTTTTCATACCGGACCCAGGCCGTTTTCATATGTGGTCCTAAATCGGATACATATCTGATGTGTTTCAAAGCAACCGCAGTCTGAACGGTGATTTCATCATTTCATTGAAGTGAGACGGGCATCACAATTCTGTGTTTGGTCTGCACCTTGTCTTGTCAAGTCTGGGAATTCCTTTGTGTGAGTATCAGTTCTGGTCTAGTTTAATGTTTTGTGTTTGATAGCCTGAAGAATAATTGTGGTCTCATTTTCCAAATTGCATTTCCTCTGTAGACAGCGTTTTGTGTTTGCTATTTTCTAGATTCATGATTTTCCTCATAGAGTGATTTTGAGTTTGTTCTTTAAAATGATTATTTTCCCGTCGCGGGTATTTTAGTTCATTTCTATAATATTTCCCGTGTTTTTGTGCGGCATTTTTTGTTCATTATATCTCATAGAATCAATTGATAAAAGTTAACTGTGTACGTTCCATGTGAACATAAAAATAAAGAACCTTAATTTTGTAACATAGAGGTCTGCATCTGGATTCTGTTCATTGTACAAACTTGTCAGTACCAGTACTGCTGACCAACGCTAGTACTGTTAATTATTACTTACTATAATTATTACACAACAGTATATTACTATATAACTCAGGATGTCTCTATGTTACTGTATAACAATAAGGCTGTGACTATGGAACTGTGTGTTGCTATGTGTCTGTCTCTGTTGATTTTTGATGTTGCACTCAACCTGTTTTCTTTCTTTATTTGTATTTGTCTATCTATATTATCAGGAATCGCTCTTATTTTTCATCATATTTACAGTATCTCTCTGTGTGTGTCTTGTCTTATATGTGCTGCTGTAACCTGAAATTTCCCCGTGAGGGACTAATAAAAGTATCTAATGTATCTTTTTTTTGCCCGAATAAGCCTAAATGCGAGAGAAACCACAGTTAAAACCACATGCGCAACACAGTTTAATGGCTATTTCACCTGCAAATATATACAAGTAATGCAACACACACACACACACACACACACAGGACACACTTGAATGTAATCATGAATTCATTATGCGTCCAGCGGCACAGGACACATGGACAAACATACTAAATTAAATGCGTAGAAACATATCTGTGACAGAACCACACAGTCTCCTCTGTTGGAGTAGAAGGATGTGGGTTTGATGTAGGTCCAGTCAAAGTTCCGTAGGTTCAGTGACCTCTGACAGTGTTGATCGCTCAGAGCAACGAGAGCTCGCACAAAAGCATATTTGGCTGAGCAGCTGATGGCTGTCACTGTGCGCACCTTGTCAAAGTGCAGCAGAAAACACGGGTCATCCTAGATAAAAAAAAATCATTCAGAGAAACAGCAGTTGGTATATGTGGGACTTGTGAAATTAAAATGCACAAAGTTTGTTTTCTGACAAATTATTAGAAGTAAAGCAATGCATGGAATTGCGTGTACGCGGATATTCTTGTGGACATTTCTAAAAGTCAGTGATATAAAGTACAAATATGTGAGAAATTTGAAGATGGGATTAAAACAGTGTCATATTTTATTAGTCATTTTTCTCTTCAGCAGTCTTTCAGCGATCGTTCCCGCTATTTGTTTGTTTGTGAGACAAAAGAACAAAAAAATTCACCGCTTAAATATTTACACAACATGTGTGATGCAAAATGTAAATGATTCACTTTATTTTTAGTAGATGAAACAGTCAGTGTTGGGGCAAAGTTGAATGATTAAGGTAAAATGTGGTCCATGTTGTGCAAGAATTCAATTTGTTGTGTATCTGTTCTGCTCTGTTTTTTTTCTGTTTTTATCATGCTGTGTGAAATTTCCCCTCACGGGACGAATAAAAGTCAATTCGATTCAAAATGTCATTGCCAGCTTGTCCGTAGTTATCAGGTATTTTTATTTAATGATTTTTAAACACATTTTTAACCAAATATTAGCCTGAGATTTATATTATCCAACAGATAAATATTAACGTAAAGTACATACAGAAGTGTTCATGTAAGAATATAATTATTATAATTAATAATATAATTACTGGTGTATGTCAGACACATTTATATTGTATCAGAATATTGGTGTAAATAATTACTTGATAATAGTAGTAGCATAAATTAAAATGACATATTTTTTTAAAGATGTGTAACATCACACATCAATCAATCAGTCAAATTCTATTTCTATAGTAACAAATCAAAACCAAACCTCATGATACTTAACATTTAGAGCTGGTTGAAACCAGACTCCCAAGCAAATGGAATGTGGGCTTTGATGCATTAAGAGTTGGAAACACTTTGAAAAACAAAAGATAAATGTTTCGTTAAATTTTCTCAAATGTTTTTGGCAATTATGACCTCATCAATTAAAATGTTATGTCCCGATCTTAATAAGGTCAGATATGTGTGATGAATTTAAACATACATTTTGTAATGTACCGTATGAAGTCTGTTCCTATCAGTAACACTATGCAGTGTACGCAGTGGGAGTTGTGATTAAATTTGATTCATTACCACATCTGGATCCCTTCCATCAACAAGATTCAGGTCTTGCAAGGACCCGATCTCTCTCCTCTTGTAACAGTCCTGTATACTGGAACGCTTGGTATGGGACCTCTTGGACCCAGATTTGACTGATTGCTCAGACACCTGGCATCCCACTATGGATAACTGCACGCCAGCTTTTTTTCCAGCTGTGGATGAATGAGAAAACAGGACTGTTGTAAAGAGGTGCAGTGTGGCAGCAGGTATCAACAATGAAGCAAAAAAAAAAAACCCAAGAAGAATCAGACAAGAATCATTTCAAGCCTCGTAGACTTTACACCAGGGGTGTCAAACTCATTTTAGTTTCAGGGTCCAAATTCAGCCCAATCTGGTCTGACGTGGGCCAGTCTAGTAAAATAATAACAGAATAACATCAATCATGTAAATTCCAAACTGACCTCATGTGATGAAAATGTTTCTCTCTACAAACTGTCATTAAAACAATGTGAATAACATGAACAACTTCACCATTAGTGAGGAAAAAATAAGTGCCATTTTAACATTTTATCATTTATACACGTACGTTACAACTGACAGATCAGTGGATCTAAAAATAGAGAAAATAATAGTCGAAATAGTATCGTAGAAAAACTGGAGAATTACATACAAATATTTACATTTCCATAGAGAAAAAATTGTAGTTGCGAGTACAGTATTTATAGGTTGTTATGGAACTATTTGTCCCAGTCTGTCCGTTGAACCCGAACTATAATTTTATATAAATATCTTTGGTGTCATTTTTGCATTTCACAAAGTCATCCCATGGGCCGGATTGGAACCTTTGGCGGGCCACATTTGGCCCCCGGGCCACATGTTTGACACCCCTGCTTTACAACCTGGTCCTTTTAGAATAGAATAGAATAAAATAGAAGTACTTCATTAATCCTAAACTGGGAAATTGGCATGTAATAGCAGCAAATTGACAGAAAAAACAACAATATTATATAATAAAACAAATAAGTGAATAAAAGGAATAGAAATATATATATATATATATATTCATTTTATTCATATACAATATATACAGTGTAATGTGTAAATAATACAATATAATAATATATTGTGTAAAAACTCAAAATCTTTTAAGCTCAGTTACGTTGCACAATGTACTCTATTAAACCCCTCAAAGTGATTTTCAAAAATATCAAGAATAAGTATTCTGGGCATGAATCAGATCAGCACAGTAGCTGTTTACCTGACACACAGAGAAAATGTCTTCCCGGCGACGGCTCTTCAATCTCAATAAACTCCACCAGCCTCTGTTTTGCAGGTCGGAATAAAACTCTCTGCATCTCCTCCCGCAGAAGAGACGACATCACTGGAGTCAAGAAGAGAAGAATTAAACACCAAATGATGGGTAAGCGCGTCGGAAAAACAAAACGAAACGAAACAAACAAAAAAAAAAGACAGATATGCTTAAAGAAAAGGAGCGTCTGACAACATCCAAGAGAGGAGCTGGAAAATAGATGGAGATTGGTTGACACTGGAGTAAACCTGGCAGCGTTGGGGAGGGATGATGTGCTGATGCTTCCTCTGTTTAGACTGTGTGCAAGTATGTGCTTTTCTGTAAAACACACACACACACACAAATGATGATCCAAGATAATCTTTCATTCAAGTACTGGTTTCATACCAATTTGCTCAAGAGAGACTTGGGAGCAATTAAAGTCCAATATCTCCACTTGGACCTTTTTATTGCTTCAATTAAGATCCATTATGATGCTGACGTTGACTACTGTAAGGGTTCCTGTAAATATAGCTTTTATACTTTTCATTGACTTCAGTGGACACAAAGCACCGACACACACACGCACACAGACACACAATAATAATAATGATAACAGTCATAATAATGATGATGATAATAATAATGATGATATGTATATTACTGTCAATTACTATCTGTATATTACCCAGTATATTACTATATAACTCTCTCTCTATATATATATAACTGTCTCTGCATACTACTATATAACAATAAGGGTATAACTATAGAACTGTATAACTATAGAACTGTACATTACTATATATCTGATGTCTCTGTATATTACTATATAACAATAAGGGTATAACTATAGAACTGAATAACTATAGAACTGTACATTACTATATATCTGATGTCTCTGTATATTACTATATAACAATAAGGGTATAACTATAGAACTGAATAACTATAGAACTGTATATTACT
>JAPTHA010000001.1:9276910-9301291 GCA_029814585.1 Gymnapogon annona
GTCAGGGAGGAGTCAGCCTTGTAAGTATGTCTGCATGCCGACATTGATTCAGTTAGCATGCCACAGGTGAAACAGATAGGGAGATTCCTGGAAGGGGTCGGAAATAAATACTGTTTGTAAGACTATGCTTGCCCTACATTTATGACTGGATCCAATCCAAAGTTTTGTTGGCCTTAAAGTTCGTGTCTTTTTTTGTTTGGCTCTCCGTGTTAATACAGGTGAAATTATTTTACCGACATGTACAAGGTTTGCATCAAACACACAAGTGCAAAGACCAGAAATTCATTGGGTCATTTTTGGTTTCTCCTTATTTTTAGTCCAGGTCTGGCAGTTTAATGGAATTATTCAGTCTTTTTTTTTTTTTTTTGTAAATATATTGTGCTTGGGGCAGTTTTTTTTACTTATACTGTTGGCTGGTGTTGGGTGTTAGACGTCTGGGAATGTGGGGACGATATTAAAATAAGACAACAAAGAATTTTTACCCTGAAGAAAAAAAATATCCTAGTGAATTGATTAAAAACTACTATTCAAATTTATCAACAGAGTTGGACTAAAATCACCAGTGCAGATCCGTGCTCGTGCATTAACCTCCTCCACTGCACCGAATTTCCACTAAAAATTACAATCTTGTCTCCTGCAAACATTTTGTGAATGTTGTTTTCTCCCCCTTCCGCAACTCCACCCATGTCAGAATCCAGTGAGTTAGTAGAAGAAGACAGAGAAGGCATTTCAATCTCAGATGGTCAATAATGTCTAGCAGCACGCAGTCATTGGAGACGAGGAGGATGCACACTGGCTCTCACACAGAGTGTGTAAACCCTACCTGGGGCAATCTGCCACTAATGTCCTGAAACACTAGTCTACAGAGAGAACAGAAACAGCTATTGTCAACCTGGTCACACTCGCACGCACGCAGACACACACACACACACACACCAATGCACACGCTGACGCTCTTATAATCACATTGATACAAACTAACTCATGAAATGCACAAGGACAAACCCAAGAGGAGCCGACTTGTGAGTGAAAGTGTGTGTTGGGTTTGCAGAGCGGCCAGAAACTTTTGTTGGAAAATGGTTACGTTTTGTTTGTGATGGTGATATTTCTATATAATGAGGTTTTTCGATTATCCAATAATAGATAACAGATCAAGAGAGATAGAGATAGATAGATCGATCTGCTACATAAGGACACTCAGAAGTACGTCATCTCCGTGGGTTTGGGCTGCGACATCTCACACTTGAAAACCCACAGGCAGAGGGGGGGTAACGTAAGGAGGTAGTGAGGCAGTGGAGGAGAGAGAGGCATACTTACATAGAGGTCAGCGGCACCGTAAAAGCCATCCTGATAGGCCATCACACTGAGAGACATGAGAGAGGAAGGAGGGGGACGGAGAGGAGCGGAGGTGGAAATGTCCAAACAAACAAAAAGGGGGTGTGATGCACCACCGTGTGGGCATTACAGAAGAAGAAGAAGAAGAAGAAGAAGAAGAGTGACGATTGGAGAGAGTTGAGAGAATGGTGCCAAACAGATTGTGAAAGAGAAGAGAGAAAGAAGGGTGAGAATATTACACACCGTGCAACATGCAAGAAAAAAATACCACCTCTTTGTATACATTGATGCTCTGAGTGGTACTACTGCTACTGAAGACTAGCACGGCTCAACTGCACTGATCTGGAGCACACCAACAGTTTGGAGCTACAAGGAAATGGTATTTATCTCCATAAAACTATCCACGTCGTTATTATCTCTATATATAAATGTAGCAAACGCACAACATGCATAATTACTGAGTCCTCATGTAACTGGGTGACACATGCGTTTTAGAAAGCACACTGCGTTTCATAATAAGCCTCGCATTTAACTTGGGTTGGTGTTTGTTTACCCGGGGTAGGTGGGGATGGCAGGTTGTGGCACAGCTGCTCTGACGGCGCTGTAGACGGGCCGGGCACGACCCCGGAGATGAGCGCCTCGAAAGGTTGCAGCGGTGGAGGCGGCAGCTGCTGCTGCGGGGTACGGAAACCCCGGTACTGAGAGAGACAAGACGCGGAGGCTGTTCTCAAACTGCTTTAAGGTTATAGTATTATTTTGTACATCCCGTCTCTGCACGTTACGTATGATGAGAATACTCGCTGTTCGTACCTGTATAGAGCTCGGGACTGTACATAGCTCCGACCATCGGACTCAACTTCCATCCAGCTAATGAAAATGAGCAAGAGAGACAGAAGTTTGAAGGAGGAGAATCAGTGAAACACAATGTATCTGAAGGTACTTAATAGTTTTGTGTATCTAATTTCTAAAAATAATTGTAAATCAGGCTGCACAGAACACAGTATATTATTTGAACATTTATGTAAGTATCTGAATATACTTAATATGTTTCTGTACCTAATTTATAGAAATACATTGTAAATAAAGCTGCACAATATACAGTATACCATTTGAACATTCATGTTAGTATCTGGAAGTACGTAATAAGTTTCTGTATCCAACTTATTACAGAAATAATTGTAAATAAAGCTGCACAATACACGGCATATTGTTTTAACATTCATGTATCTGAATGTATTTAATATGTTTCTGTATCCAACTTATAGAAACACATTGTAAATAAGATTGCTCAATCCAAAGTATATCATTTTAGCACCGGCTTTACAAGGACACCCAACGTCATGTAAGGACACATCATGCAATAACTTTTTGGTGATATAAAAGGGTACGCGAGCCTTGGTTTCCAACTAATTCCAAGTGCCAGCACTCCATGTGGAAGATTCCTTTTGGTAGAAGACCAACACAAATTGGGCTGCCGGCCCATTTGCGCTGTTTGACTTCCTGATGAAGCCTTGATGCTGAAATGTCGCAAAGTACAGAATTAAAAAGCCTCCTGTGAGCAAACTGTGATAATACAGGCATTCTGATATGGTTTCTTTCTTTCACATCTGGATGGAGGGAGCTACTTTTTTTTTTTTATTTCAGAGATTTATTATGCCGATGGTAAAAGCTGTTATCTTTAATATTGTCTATATAGAGGTTTTAACTTAGTATCGTTTTATTGATTTTCCTTTTTATTCATGTTCATTTCATTTTCCATTTGGTTTTAATATTACACTTCAGATTATTGAGCACCGAGACTCCAGTACTGTGTTTTAGTCACATGATCTAGTATGATGAAGACTAGTAAAATATCCTTTTAACAAACACTTTTTAAAATCCAGGAAGTACTCAATATCCATCATTTCTGTTTTAATCAAGAGCAAAGCCCTGCTTGCTTTAAGATGACTGATTAAAAGGTACTCATTATGTCAGGAAGGTTTAATACATGCATATCAATCTCTCATTAAAAAAGTCAATTGTTCCAAGCTAGATAGGGTAATTAATAAAAAAAAAAATAATTCTACAATAATTGAAGGTGTACCATATGGAAGAGTGGCGAGAGCCTCTCCATTAGAGTACGGTGTGGTCATCTTCTTGTTCGTCATCACTCTGGCTGTGGCGTTGTTGACCTGAGTATCAGAGAAGGTGGTCAGACACAAACTGAACCCTGATTGTGTTGATACGTTAAAATGGGAAGTCTAGTTGCATCAGTTGTGTTGTACACATAATCACTGACGAATAGGGGAGACACCTGGCACATTTTTAACTCGTGGATTTGAGTGTGTTGCCGTTTATACATTACACAGTTTTTACGTATGGCGGACAGTTAATTCTGTTGATGAACAGCGATGGTATTTGATGCATGCGCTTCTTTTGAAGGAGAAAGACATTGAAAACAAGGATCCTGGTGAGTAGTCAGGCAGTTTTGCACACGAACAATGCAACCATTGGCACACAGAATAAAAGAAAAAAAAATAATTTCAGTACAAATGCATTCAAAAAGAAATCCAAGACCATTATATTGCTACCTTCAAAAAAAGGAGGGAAAAGAAGGTGAATTAAAGCAGCAATTTCATCAGTTCGACACAATGCAAAAAAACATCAATCGAAGAGTTCATACACAAATTACACGCAGCCAATCAAGAGCGCATCACATCACCAGAGGTGAGCAAAACTAGCCAATCAGCAAGCATCAGATGCAGCAAGAGACCAATCAAAAAAGGTAGGCAGCTCTCCCAATCAAATACACATTATACAGAAAAAAGAAAGGAAGGGGAGGCAAGAGAGAAGGACAGAGAAGAGATAGAAATATACAGGGATGCAGGAGGAGGAGCCAGTCCACATGGAAAGACACGGAAAAACACATACATGAGGTGGAGAAAAGAGAGAGACAGAGAGAGTGAACAGTCCATCCAAATGTGCAACTCTACAAAACAACAAGATGCGGCACACACGTACAAAATACATCTGACCGTTTGCCTACGTTGGATCTAACTGAACATGAACAACAATGGGAGGAGTGATGAATGGAGCAAGAACGGATACAGAGAGAAGAAAACTCTCAAGATAAAAGACAGAGAGGATGGGGGATGCAAATATCATTCCTCAAATAAAAAAAAAGAAAGAAAATCAAAACAAAAAAATAAATCAAATCAAACCATGGTTGTGAAACACTGCCAGGCAATTTTCAGATCAGTGTCACACACCAGAGAGACCTCGAAGCACACAACCACCAACACACACCATCCAGAAACTGATCAAAAAGTAAAACGAAGATACCTCTTTGGAGGAAATAAAAATGAAGAAGGGCTACTGTTACTTAATCTGTGTCACAAAGGTTTACGTTTGCTTTGCTGGGAAGGGGTGGGGGTGGGTGGGTGGGGTCTAGGATTGATTTGCTCCCAGCTTTTGTTACTCTCTTTATATATATATATATATATATATATATATATATATGTATGTATGTATATACATCGATGAAAGGAAATCTCTGAAGAAAAGTTGTTTCTATTAAGAAGAACACAAGAAGAGTTCATTTTCTTTGAAGCAGAATAGACTGGACTCCTCTTGGGGGCCACGCCCTTTTTGCATCTTTAGTTAGATGTTGAATCTAAAACAGTCAGACCTCCACAACTGTCTGCAGTCTACAGAGTGGCACAGAGAGCGGTCGTCAAGCACTACTGCAGTACACCATTATATACGTACAACTAGTATCCTCTCTCCAGTAAAGCTAACATAGCACTCATGCTTCAACATGCTGTCCCACTAAGGTGCAAAAATGCAGCTATTGGCTGACACATGACATAGAGAGATGACATAGTACTATATGACGTCATACAGATGACCAGAAAGAGAGTAAACCATGCAGGATACAGCTCTGGAATTAAATGCTTAATGCAGTTAGAGAGGTGATTGGAATGAATGCATAAGAAGTGGTAGTCATAGTTGTTGCACTTGCAGATAGATGCAGTACATACAGTTATACAAGTGGCCTTAATAAATGCCATGCGGTCAATAGCTAATCTCGTAATCATTTCATTCACCACCTCCCCAATCAATCACAGGATTAGCCAAATCAGGTTCTGTCAATCAATCAATGAATTAATTAAGCTCCCTTCAGTAAAGGAGTCCTTCATTTGGGTGTTGGGTGCATTTTATTTCATTTGGACGGATGGGGTGGGGGGGAGGGGTCATTCAAAGATGATGCCATGTGTACACAACTTACCGTTGCCAGGGAAACGGCGTGAGGACACGCGAGCAGTTACCGTGGAGACTGACAACAACAACAACATACAAAAATCATCAGGGAAATAGAGAAAAATATATGTAAGAAAGAAATGATGAACCAAAAATAAAGAAATAAAAAGAACAAAAATAAACAAAAAACAGAAAAAAAACGAGGTAATGAAAAGCAACCCCCACCCTGTGGTAGAGAGGAAGTGATGTAACAAGTCACGTGTCAACAATCACCTACAAGCATCAGCCAACAGTCTATGCTCCGCTGATTTGAAACCCACTACACATCATCAAAAACGTTGACACAGGAGCAAAAAAAAAAAAGGGAAACAGAAAATGTCGAAAATAAATAAACTGGAATCTTACTGTGAAGGGAAACTACCTGTTATTTCCCAATTTACGCTCAATTGACTGGCAGAATAAACCTTTCGATAAAACAAACATAGCGTTGATGCTACCTGGCTCTATCACGGAACAGGGAGATATGGGGGGGATGGACAGAAGAGAATAAATGCAGGTGCGTATGGGCGTACGGACTGGGAAAGACAGACAGACTGGCCTGGTGAAGAAGAGTGGAGATATATATATATATATACACAGAGAGAGAGAGAGACAGAGAGAGAGAGAGAAGAGAGATGAAGGAAAACCAAAATAATAAACAAAAGGAAAGGAGAGGGAACGACAGCTATATCTATTGCATTCTCTTCACCTCATTCTCTCCCTCTCTCTCCGCCCTCCATATTTATTTTTCAGCACACCCACACACACAGACAGAGAAGAGTGCATTCGACATTCGATACCATGCAGAGGAGAGAAAACATAAAAGCAGAGCCAGAGCAAATGGCGAAAGCATGGCGTATTTGATCTCCGAGGCCATTTGCAACTGAAATCTGAGCTCATGCCGACAAATTAAAAAAGATGTCACAACAAAATGCACTTCCATGAGATCTGGTGTTCTTTTTCTGGAGTGGTGGATGCAAGTGTGTGTGTAAACAATACATTTTGTTCCATCCATCTCGCATACGTGAAATTAAAGAGTCTGCTTTTTTTCAGTTTTTCTTTTTTTTTTTTTTTGAAGCATCAGAAATGACACCACACTTCTTGCTGCAGTCTCATTCCAAACAAAAAAAAAAAACTAGCCCTGGAAATGCCCGGTCATGCATCAGTCCCATAACACACCAAACATAAAGACTGCTACCCAGAAGCACCCGTGGAATCATATGTGAAAAGAGTAAAAACTCCCAAGACAACATCTCATCGAGAGCTCCATTCATGCAACATATAGTAGCCTCGTACAGATGCCAGCAAGCACTTTTTTTTTTTTCTTTTTCATAAAGTAACGAAAAGGCTGGCCATCCAGTCGCAAAAAACACACAACCATAAACCAAAACAAAAATGCCACTCGTCATGATCATGGAAGAGAAGTGATGATGGTGAGGGAAAAGGTGCAGGAAATAAACAAAAAAGTTTAAAAAAAAAAAAAAGATCCTACATGCTGTGACGGAATGCAGATCTCTAATTTGATCAGATTTGGTCCGCAACACTCTCATGGTGACGCCGTACCGGCCATGCCTATTGTGTAGCCACTCCGCCCAGCATGCTTTGCAAACCATACAGCTAAAAAAGATCAAGGTGCAATGAAAAATTAAAAGCCCACGACAGCAACGACATCGACAGGAAGTGCCACTCCCAATAAGACGTCTAACGTGTGCGGCGCCACTGCACCATGCCAGAGTGAAGCCAGAGGGGTTAGAGTCGGAACACATACAAGCCATCTGGAAACCTTCTCTGGGGCAAAAACAAACCAGAACCAACTCATTCTCATAGTCGGACATGAAGGGAAAACGGAGGAGAAAATGGTCACTGTTTCATAACATAAGGACGGGAAGGGGAGGAGGCAGGAGAAGGGGGGGAGGGGTTAGTTACCTCAATTTTACGGCCTTCCACCAATGTCCCATGAAGCTTCTCTCTGGCTCGTTCAGCGTCCGCGCTCGTCTCAAACGTCACAAAACCGAAGCCCTGCAAAGGAAAGGAGAGGAAAAAGGGGGGATGGCCGAGGGTGGGTGTTAGAAGAGCTGGTGAGCCATTTGTATTAAAAAAAAAAAAAAAAAGACAAAGACAATTCCCAGATGTCAGACGTTAAAAGCTGCTCCGAGCATCCTACCTTGGACCCTCGCTCATTGAAAATGATCTCCACGTCAAGGATTTTGCCAAATTGCTGAAAAACAGAAAAGGAAAAAAAGAAGAAGAAAAAAAAGAGAGAGAGAGAGAGAGACTTGAACAAGTAGTCATGTGCTGTATTTTGCCACGGGGTGTCAGCACTGTTCAACCATGATGAAGAACTGGCACCGAGCCAACACTGCGAGTCTTTTCTTCCACCATGTCTTCCCTGCTTCTGTTCTTTCCCTCTGCACCACGTTTAAAAGAAAACACTCCCCTTATGTAACAGTCCAGCACGAGGACAGGCTTTTTACACCTGACTTTAAAAGAACCTGTCTAAACGCTGGCGTGTAAGAGTGGTATCGCCTGGTTTGTTTTATTTCTAATATGTTGAGGATAGCAGGAAGTGGTATGCTAAAAATAAAAGTAAAACAAATAAATAAATTAGGTCAACGTGCTGCTGTCACTGGCTGCAGCAGTGAGTCATTATGTTGGTTTTTTTTTGTTTTACTAACTGTATGTTTTCAATCTCGAATTGAAAACACTAAAAACAAGGACAAATATTCCAGCCTACCCACCCCAAACATCTGTCGTAGGTCAGGGTCTCGGAAGCGGAAGGGGATGTTAGAAACGTGGAGGCGTTTGGGGGTCCCCTTGGCGTCTGAATCATCCCCAGCGGTCCCTCCCCCACCTCCTCCTCCTGAGCCGACCGCTGACTGGCCGTCAATCTGGGAGGAGCCATCTGACTGTTGGGACAAAATGGAGCAAGAGAGGAAGAGTCACAAGAGAGATGAGAAGAGGAGGAAACAAATAGCCCATGGGATGTGTGTGTGTGTGTGTGGGGGGGGGGGTACATGAGTTAAACCTCTGTAGTTAGAGACAGACATATTTGTGTGTCATGATATTTAAGTTTATTTATTTATTTTTTGGTGCATATTTTATTTAGCTTAACATTTTCATAAATTATACAAATCAATCGAAAGGTTTCCAGAGGCAGAAATAATTGACTATCAGCGGCGTTTAATTTATGCATGATACAGAAATCCAACATTAGTCACCAAGAAAACACACACTGAGCCTGTTTTTACTACTTGCCTTTACAGTAGAATTTGATTGAGTTCGTGAGAATATTTTTAGTTACAATACAAATATTTCGTTGAGTCACCTTTTTTTTTTAAGACAAGTGTTAAATGGAGGGAGTGGTTATCATCTGTGTAGCAAGTAGGTGTGGTAACCAGCCAGCCAAGGTGTGTGCACACCGTATATGGCATGTTTATTCTTTTGTGAAATGTAAAAGTAAAAATAAAAACTCAAGACTATAGAACAGACGTTACCGAGTCACAGTGTGACGCTCCATATGGATCAGAAATCAACACTCGATCAACACTGGAGCAATAACAACAGCCGAGACAGATTCTGACACACTGCATATTTTGAGCAAAACTGTGTCAAAATTCATTAAATCTCCAAACTCCAAATGCCTTTGAGCAAGATTAACTGTAAAAGAACTTCTTAAAATGAACTTGCTATCCAACAAAGCCTCTAGAGGAACATCGCTGTCGTCTTTACCTTGAAATCTAACAACACAGATACACAAAGTAGGTCCCTAAAGTTCTGTTAAGTAAATATAGTAAAAACAATTCCTACTGAAATTAGTCGTCACAAGAGTTTAGTGGCAGTTGCATCAGTGTGAAAGCATTTTTAATTCATTCATTTTATCAGATGTGAAATGTAGGAAATGATGGAAATGCTTTAAATCAGTCATCCCCTACCCCGGGTGAACTGGTACTGGTCCATGGGTCGGGTTGGTACCGGGCCCGGGGCCACACATACATATCTTGCATTATTTCCATTTTATTTATTACTGGATTCTGAATGATGATCTATTTTGAAAAACTACCGGATTCTCTCTGATGCATCTGTCAATGGCTCAGTCTTAATACATGTCCAGATGATGCCTCGGTCGTATATATTTCCACTAACTTCTTAAAAGGGCTGCTCCAACCGGTCACACATAATACTTTAGCACTAAATTGAAACCCCCAAGCTGGAAAAATGAACAGAAAACAAATGTGTGTGTTTGGTTTCTTTGGCTGTAGAGAGGCTGTTACTCATATTACTGCTAATAAAGTTACACACAGAGTAGATTCATCCTTATTATTATATTTACTAAATACCAGTTTTTACGTGGGTCCTATCCTTTTTATTTTGTTGTATCCATCCACCACAATTTAAAGGCTGGTCCCAGAAAATATTGACAGTCATTAAACCAGTCGGTGGTGTAATAAAGGTTGGGGACTGCTGCTTTCGATCACATTCAATAAGTGGCTTGGAATGATACACGGTCAAACTTTACAAAACTTATTGCAGCTCAAAGTGCAATAACTATCCACCGGGGAGATTTACCCGTTGGATTAGTTCAATCCTGGTTGACCAGCCTGTATGTATTTACTGTCCAAATACACACTCATGCACAAATCCTCTGTTCACACTTCATTTCCGTCTCCTGTTGGACCGAACTGCAAACCTGGGGCCAACAAGACTTTACCGTTTCTGCTTCAAACATTTGCACCTCCTTCCCCATAGACAATAAATGTTCTAGCACTCTACACGGTTTTCAAAAAAACAAACAAAAAAACAACTTATTATAGAGTTGCCTTTAACTGAAGCAGTAACACTTATATCTGAACCTGAAAAAAGATTATCGGTACACAAACACCACCTTCACATTGGTGAAGTCATGCTTTTAATTACTGGACGGTACTCGAGAGTCTGAGTATTTTAATTGGTCCCATGGGAAAAAACTCAGATCAGTCATTCCTGTGACTTTATTTACTCTATCACACGTTTTCCTCCACATTTTCACACTTATGCCCTCTCTTGGAGCAAAAAAGACCCGATGATGTGGGCAGCACAGAGGAAGATCCTGGCACTCACTTGGGCACTGAGGCTGTTGGCGGCGTTGGCGGCACTGTTCGCCGCTCCGCCGGCTTCCACGGGGCCTTGGACTGCCCCCGCTGCATACAGGCTGCCCCCGTAATCCAGTGTTAGGCCATTCTGGGGGGGTGGTGGTGGAGGTGGTGGAAACGCAGAAAAGGGTGGGGGTACGAGTCCCTCCTGTCCACCAGCACTATCCTGAGAGCCCTGTTGGAAGACGCGAGTGTAAGCTAAGTAGCCGTCTGGCTAAATTCCACAGTATCTTTTACGGAGAGCATCGCCACACCACACAGAGACCACTTTCTCAAGAACCGCAGTCTAAAAGTCATACAAGCGTCAATATTATATTTCCATTTCACCATGTATGTGTGTGTCAAAAGTGTGGATCCATCTACACCCCCACCCATTAAATATTCACTGCAGCCACATCTATTATTGAGGGTCCGATGCCTCCATGCTCACAGTGTTGTACAATAGTGAGTGTCGAACGCCTGCACGTACACTCACAAACGCCTCTGTGCACAAACCACCTTTGACACGCAAAACACCCACCCACCTACACGCTCACAAAGACCAACTGTTCGGAAGGAAGCTTGCCCAAGTGTTTTTCGTGCGCATTATTACCCCAGAAAATGGTTAAGTTCTAAAAGTGCGTAGGAGAACAATACAGGCTCCCAGAAACACATGGCGGAGAGCAAACATGACACAAGCAATAACATAATACACACACACACACATTCCTTGCTGTTGGCAGTAGGGCATGGATACCCTAAATGGTAATAGCAAGCACACAGAGACATCAGGGATGGGAGGAGGACGGGGGGTGGGGTGATAAAAGGTGATGACTGAGGGAAGCCACGGCCATAACTGTAAAGATAAACTGACCATCACTGTCTTTCGGGTCTTTTCATCAACTCACTAATAAATGCACTGCAGAGGCAATAAATCAAGGCATATGCCTACACACACTTCCTGTTATTGTCTGTCTTTTTTTTTTTCTTTGTTCAGCTCCATCGCTCCTTTCTGTTTTTTCTCCTTCCTCTAATTATCATTATTATCATCATTATAATTTTCTACCTAATTGTCTTTAATAGTAGTGAAGTTTAATAATGTGGCTGCACTAGGAAGAAGCAGGCGGTGATAATGATTCATGAGCCAAAATAATAATTCACTCTTTTTTGTTTTGTTTTTTTTTTCCTCCATTAAAATGATACAGCCTCTAATAAGGCTCCATGCTTGCTAGACATCTGCTTGGCTACACTGACGTTTTGTGTTTGTGCGTGAGTGACAGGCTGCAGCAATGCCCATCTGAGTTGCACAATAGATCTCTGTCCCTTTGGGAGTGTTAAAAGTGTGTGGGAGTGTGTGTGTGTGTGTGTATGTGTGTGTGTGTGCCATCTGTCTCCCAGCTTTTGACCTTTCTCAGCGTCACACCTGTGACACAGTAACAGTGCCCCTTCACTCTGTGCCTGAACAGGGGGATGCATGCGGCCGACATGGATCATATCGATATTGCGACACAAGAGCGGCTCCAGCTGCTCAGACAAAATGGGAGGGGGGCCGTGTGTGTTTTGTGGTGTGTTAACAACGTGTACAGCAAAGTAAAAAAAAAAAAAAAGCGCACCTCATTTGTCAGACTAAAAACAAAGACCAGGTACTACACTGACAGACAAGACAATAAACACGTCATACCGTAAGTACCGGCACATCTTTGATTAAACTTTTTTAATTGGTCAGTTTAATTTTCACACCTGCTAAAATATTTTGCTATCAAATGGGACAATGGGTCGGATTCAAAGGCAAAAACAAGACTGAAGGAACCAAATATGATTTATTTAACGAGTATAGGCTTGATGTGTGCGGTTCTCTTCTTTTATACATTTGTTTCGATGGAACCGCATTCAAATGATGGACGTGCAACTTGCCGAGAAGGTCATTAATGTGATTACTGTGGACAATACTGCGATTCATTATTGCACTTTGACTGTGAGTGGACTTAATTGGTTTTAAAGGAAAGTACAGATTGTGTGATGTGACACCCCCGACTTAAATGTACAAAACACACCACAAAAGAAAACCCAATTTAATCAATTTTCAATGTGTACGTTTTACCCGCAAGTCTGCTCTGTCACTGACTCACTAAACACACGCTGGACCTTTAAATTGCGGTCTTTGTGATTACATAATTGAACGGGCTGACATTGTGACTGCTATTAATTGTGCCGCTCGGCTTTAAATGACATGTCATACAGTATTTACATTTGCACTGTACATATACAGGATAATCTCAATGTTGGCGGTCAAACCTCAGTCGAATACAACAATAGATCTAATAAAGACGGTCCAGGTACATCTGCAGCTTGAACACACTCCAATATTATTGTACCAGCCATCATCTTAGGACACCCTTCTACACTTATAGGTTCAGTTCAAAGCTTTTCTCCACATATACTGTATTATATATATATATATATATATATATACACTGTATATATATATATATAAATGAAACAAAGAAAATAACCTCGACTGTAACCAGCGGCTTATTGTTGCGTGACTGCCGATAGTAGCAGTTCTCCACCAGGGAAATAACGCCACACTTACACTGTCTCCCTCATTACCGTATGATAAGACGCTACCGTTTCTCCATCTCGACAGTGTAGCCTGGTATCAAACTGTGCAGCAGCCCTCTTTTTCTGCGTGCATCCGTTTCTTTTTCATGCCTAAACCGGTGGCTCACGCTACTCGTGCCACTCCTCCTGCCAGGTAAAAGACTCTCCGCGTGGGCCAGAACAGTCGCTGCGTTCTCCGTCTACCGTGTCCTATTCTTTGCATGCTGGCACTGTAGCAAAACGGTCGCCAGATTACTGACCACAGTGTCCAAGTTTAACTTCACATTATCACCGAGCAGCTGTGTCCACTCATCAAAACCCTGCAGCTGTATGAACCGCTTCCAATCTTACCCGCAAGCGTCCAAATCGAGAATTTCACAAAGTGATAACATCTCTCATGTCCTCGGCCGGTTTGATGTGCCCGTTCCTTCATCTCACACTGCCATTGTTCCAAAGAAAAAAAAAATTATTCGCTTAAAATGAGCACAGACTGTAACACACACCATTATGGCCTCGGATGAATTTGATTACATAAGACTGAAGCGTGCAAATGTAAAGGTAACAGCGACAGCTCTCTCAAGTCTCATTTCAGACACACCTTCCTTTTTTTTCTGTAAGTGGTATCTCCAGTTTTATGTTGAGATAAGACATTGCCAGAAAAAAACCCGAAAGCTTAAAAATAGACCTGAAAACTGTGAAATGCGTGCTGTAATATTGCTCATCTCTTATCGAAGAAAACCCTGTCGTTACATCACTGGCGAGCAACAATGGGAACATGAGCTGCAATTCCTCTTGAATTCATTATATACCTGCCTAATTCAGACGAGATCAAAACAATGGGAGACGACCGTCTCTTAAACCTATGGGAGACAAAACACATAATATGCTAAATGGCACAACTGTGTGACCTCGCCCTGCATTAGCACACCCTGCGCTACCTGAATTGGCAGAGGTGAAACCGATAGCGGGTGGAGCAAGTCATTTTGGGTCAACAGGTAAATAGCTAACCCAGATGACAAACAGAAACCAGACTCACACCGGGGTTTTTCGAGAAAGGGAAAGTCGATCTTGCTGCCTGGGTCAAGTGCAAGAATGGGAATCGCAGTGCTACAAGGAGGGGAATGAGACGCTGGAAACAATTCAAGGCAGTGAAACTAACTTTTTATAGAGACTCTTTTTTGGTCTAAAACAGCTTAACGCCATACTAATGACATCCTTTTACTCTACAATATGGAGCCATTATGCCATGTGAGTTATTTGCAGCACGGTAGAAGTAGGTTTGGGACGCACTATATGTACACATTTGTTAGAGTAGGAACAGTCTGGGAATCAACCCTCCCACTATGCATTAAAATGTGACTATTCATCACAGTTGCAGTGTTCCCAGCATTAGTGACTCACTTGACTACAGTGACTCAATTGTGGACTCGACAACTTCTGATGCAACTGGGCCAGAAGGACAGTCTTAAATAAATACTGTGCAATTCAGTTCTGCCGCCTTTCACTGTGACAATCGCCATTATTTCCCTCTATATACGGCGAGATCATAATTTTCGTCACTTAGGATTGTAGCTGTTTATACAAAAACCAGACTACATGGACAACCCCGGCTGTTGCTGCTCCTTCTGCCAGACCAAAATAGAAGCGGGAATACAAGCCAAAAACAACCTTTTATTTGTGTTAGACGATTGGCCTTTTCAGAGCAGATCCATTTTAAACAGCGACTCGACGGTCGTCTCTCCACCTGAAACTCGGTCGACATTGTGTTGTCCACAAAAATAGTGCGTGCTCACATCGCGTGCCGCTTTTTCCTGTCAAGTTACGGGCCTTTTTGCAGACGGCTGGTGGCCTTTGTGATTTGCTCAAGATAAAAGCTTTCCATTAATAAATGCACATGGATAGCAGGATGAAAGAAGGAGGGGAAAAAAACAAAACGCAAAGGTGTACGGGGGAGAGACTTTTTGGTCAATGCAGCCCCGTAAACAAATTGTAAGTTGTGCGTTTCTGCCAAAGCTCGGGGCTGTGTATGCTGTGTATGGGGTGTCTGTACATGTCGGTGGATGTTTGTTGGTGCATGCGCTCGCCTGGTGTTAGGTCGTTAAGCGTTAAAGGGTTGTGTAAGTGTATGCGATGGCCAGGCGAAGCCAGTGACTCAGAGTGGTAGCTGTAGCTCACTTACTTTCGGGTCAGTTAGCAGCAGCAAGTGTGGTTGAGGAGGCATGTTATAAAATGTGCTCGTATGCAGCAGTCTCACTACGTTACAAGAGACGAGTCGGAGAAGAGAATCATGGCTGAGAGCTAACTAGGGCAACACTGGGTCATTTCACATGAATAATGACATTTCAGGATCTTAGTACTTTCTCTGGCCTAGAGCCATCGGGATATAGCCTAATTCAACAAACTTGATGAACGGAAATGTGAATCGTGCCATTAGTGGCGGCTCACATTTTTGGCTCAATAATTGTATTAACTGGGTAAGTTGTGGCGAGTTGGGATATTGGCTTCTGACTCGTCCACTGCATCGTCCAAGCTGCAAACAGCTGGAGAAACGCTTAACAGCGCCGTTTGTGGCATACCGATGAGCCAGGAGACACCCTCTTGTTAAATTATTCCGTCCTACGTCAACCCCTCCTCCTCCATCACTCTTCCTCCTCCCCCTCATGCTCTTCTCCGCTCCTCTTGCCGCTGTTCTCCCTTTCCTCCCACTCTCTCTCTGCTGCGTGCTTCTCTTTTTTTTACGCTTCATAAAATCCAGACGGGACCCTCACATATGTCCCGCCCCCATAAATGCCAATCAAGTCCATTTGCTTCATAGCAACAAGATATCAGTGCTGCCCAGGCTCCTCCTCCCACACACTTCTCCATCTCCTTATAGGGTAACATGTCTGCTTGTCAAACAAAACCCTCCCCGTCCACCCCCCATCCTTTCCCTTCTAGGGCCTTCACGTATGATTCCCCTTCCTCGCACGCCATTCCGGGTGACTCCTTCTCCTCACACATGTGCACAAGATACACACATGCATGGGGCAGCAGTGTACAAATCCTCCCCGTTGTACTCTGCAATCAGATGTATTAGTTCCCTTGAGCTCTGCTGCAATAGGGTTATGAAATGTAAACACGCCAAAACAAAGGGGCTGATGACAACTTTTTTTGTCAGGGCGTATATTGTCATTAAAAATGACAAACATATGTACAGGTGAGCACACAAACTCACAGACAGACACGCATTTACCCAGTGTTGACACACCTTCAGGCATGACCATGGAACGAGTTATTCTTGTTTCGGAGCCGCCAAGGCTTTCTATGATAATTCAACACGCATTTAGTAGTGAGCTGTGGTTCAGAAATGTACACAAACCAGCCATAGGTCATGGTCAAACGCATCATCAGCGAGGGCAACCCCTATCCATTTCAGATGCAGGTTCTGCCAAACAGATGCCTCACAGCTAGTGCTTTTAGAGCCATTATAGATGCAAATGGCTGCTAAGGAGGCATAATCACTACGGCAACTCGAGGTTTGACAATTTCACAACTATCATTTCTTCTTTATAGGTGCGCGGTGCAAAAGGTGTTTAGGGCTCTCCCGTCATACTTTGGCTGCACCCCTGGAATCGTCTGACAAGCTGCACAAATGAATGACTCATGCAAGTTGCCACGGTAACACAGCTCATTGGGATCATCTAACGACCGTTATTGTTAACCCTGCGCGGAATCAATAACATGATCGGAGGGGGTGGAAGGTGCAGGGGGAGGAGGAAGAGAATGGTGGTGGTGGAGGGTTTTGAATCCTCGCAACCCATTTACAAAGTGTGGTGGTGTACTTGTGTGTACGTACGTGTGTGAGTGTGTATAGTTTTGCAGGTAGGTTGTCTCTCCCTTGCCTGGGGGCACATGCTTAGGTGGGGCTTGAGAAAACATTTTAGTCTTTCGCACATTCACTCCCACTTCCAACTCTCTCAGTGAAAGCCAAGAAAAACTGCATAAAGTAACACCATAAAAGAGCTAATAAATTACCCCTGCCACATCTCCTCAACGGCCTGATCATAAAGCGACTCCGAACACTTACGTAGACGCGTGTAAGTGCACAGTCAGCTTTACCGACTGAAATTGCGTCACAGAGCTAACTAACCCCCTCCCGTTGACCTACAATATTGACTCGTCAGAGTACTTCTTCGAGTTGATCTCTGGTAATCCATCTCTTTCATCTCTGCATAATTTTCGGTTCCCTGGGCTTCCCCCGGTAGCCGAGAGACGACGGTCCCATCATCTTTTAAAAAAAACAACGATCAATTTCCAATCTTCTGTTCCTGTACCCCCCGCCCCCTCACTTTATACCTCCTGGAACCCATCCCCCACCCTTCCAGGGACTCTTAAAGGAAAACATTGAGATAACAGCTGCCAGGGCCCCAGGGAGAGCAAGAGGAGGGAGAAAAGAGGTCAAATAGTAAAGAGAGCAAGAATCCAAGGTGCAGCTGACAGGAAGGTGGACACACACACACATACACACACGTGAGCAAAGGCAGGGAAGAAAAAAGAAACAAAAACGCACACATACTGCCTGACTCACAGCAAATGAAATGTAATGATATGAACGTGACACTTCATGCACCAACTTTGCAGCCCACTGTGTGCTTGAGCCTCTGTGTGTTGTGAAATGTGTGACACAGAAATTACAGTGAGGAGGTGTTAGCTGAATAGAGGAGATGCAGAAGGCAGGAAGAGAAAGAGAGAAAGGGAAGAGGAAAAAAAAGACGGAGACAACTGTTCTATGGACACCTGTCCCTTTCGCTCACAGGCTTGAGCGATGTACAGAGACAGCTGCAGGGGCAATAAAGAAGAAAGACTTTTTTTCTTTCTTTCTTTCTTTCTTTCTTTTTTTTAAACTCACCTCTCCTCCCCCTTCTCTCCCTTTCACCTCTTTCCACTCGTTTGCCTCAGAAATGAGGTTTTAAACGCAGACACAGCACACTAAGCCCCTTACATCCGCACAAACAGGCCGTACTGTATGTTCACATAGATTCTTCTAAGCATACATAATACATGGCAGAGCAGTTTCTGGCAGTGGCAGCTCTGATGTTCACATTGCGTGCACTAGTAGCTCAGGGCAGGAGAACAGATGCCACAACAACAACAACAACAGTGCGTACAATACATTCCCGCTCGTGCATATCACCGCAGCGAATCATTAAGAGGAGTGATAAAAATCTCAAGCCGGTATCTGGCTGTCATCTATTCCTACTACAGTGGTCTCGGTGTTTACATCGCTTACAGCAACTGGGCCGACTCTTACCCAGAGTCTGAAATGAACCCCCCCAACCCGACTGGACCTCTCGTACTAAAGGGGTCAAGTAGAGTCCTCATCTGTTCGTAGTTAATTAACATTTCATGCTCAATGACAGCGCCGTCCGCTCTGATGCCGTTACATGTACGGTGCGGCCCGATCCCTGGCACGAGGACACGACAGACGCGTACACAGCGGAGGATATGAAGAGATACAAAGATAAACACTCACCGACAACACGGAAGGATAGTAGAGTCCCATCATCGTATTCTGTGCAACAACTCAAACTGTCGTCGCTCCTCTCTCCTCTTCTCACGCTGCCTTGCTCACTCTCCCTCTCTCTTTCACTCTCTCTCTGTGAGCCTGTGTCACCTCACCAGCTCAGTCTCTCTCGTCTGTCTCTCAGATTCAAAATCTCCCTCTCTCTGCCCCCGCTCGCTTCTGTCTGCCCTGCCAATCGCCCCCCTCCCTCCCCGCCTCCTCGTCCTCCTCCTCTTCCCTCCTCTGCTGGACTCTGTCCCTGTCACTCTCTCTCTCTCGCTTTCTTTTCTCCCCCCCTTTCTCTCTCTGTGTCTCCACGTCTCCCACTCACTCTTTTCTTTCCCTCTCTCTCTCGCTCCTTCGTTTTCCCTCTACCCCCAGCCTTCTGTTTTTGCTGCTGTGCCCTTGCCTGCTCATCTCTTCTGTCTCTTCTCCGGTCCTCCTCCTCTCCCTCCCTCTCTCTCTCTCTCTCTCACCCAGATAGACCGGTGCCTCCCCCCTCCTCCTTCTCCGCTGCCTCTGTCACACCTGCAAACTTTCCCCTCCCCTCTGCTTCCCTCTCTCATGTCGCAGTCCCTCCTCCTAACTCTCTCTCTCTCTCCTTCTGTTCTCTTTCTTCATGTAGGTGAGTTAACTGGGGCTGCTGGCACCACTGGGAGAGAAAGCGAAAAACTTTCACTCTCTGTCTTTACAAAGCCCCTTTCAGACGCTCACCTTGTTAAGTAAAGACGCCAATTCTTTACAGGCATTTTATTTTTATTTTTTTAACCAAAAGAAAGCTAATTTTTGTAAAAGTCACGGCAACTACTTCTGACCTTTTTAATCACCGCTCAAGTCTGAACAGCATCACTTACAATGAGAGGTGGCATAATCCTCGCCCACTGGGGGCAGCAAACTCGAACACAATAACTTCTGCATCTCTTCCAGCGAAGCCTTTTTTTTCCTTATTTCAACCAAACCAGTGTAGATCCAGACCCTATAATTAACACTTAATCCAGTGTCATTGACATTTTGCTTCGCACGCAAAAATCAATTTAAACTGAATCACGCTACTTAAATTCAACGCAGCAAAGGTGGAAAATGACTGGTAATATATACAATTGCACGACCAATTATAGGACGGCTAATTAAAGAACGCGTAGAAAGGCCATTTTTGAAAATATTTCAACCATAATAAGATTCGAAATGGGATGCAATATCATTTGATATTGAGTAGTAATTACACTAGAGTCACGGATTACACGGTATAGTTCTTGTCGCCTTTTTAAAAATCGCACTGCAATTAATTTTTCTCTATTTCAATTGGTCACAAGTAGAGGAAAAAAAAATACAAGGGCTCAGAGGTGATCCTCAATCAGTATCAACATTCCGATATTTCTAATATCTCTCCTTGGAGCGTGGGCCAAAACACGATGCTCAAAATATCATAACTTCTTTAATTATTGATCTGCCATTTTCTTAATTAGTCAGTGTGAAATGCAGGCGAGGATCCCGTGTGCAAATGATGGTCACTAATTAAAGCTTCAAATCTAAAATATTGCCCAGTGAGTCTCTCTGCTGCTGCATTTGAATAAAGCTATTAGGGGCGCGTTTAGTAGCCACACGAAGCCAGTAAACTTGTTACCGTTTTCCTGGTTTGAAAAGTGCCCGTCTCCGGTCTCTCTTCACACATCAGGTTTCTGCAGCTCCGTGGGCTCTTCCTTTCAAGAGCTTTTGATCACATCATTCTCACACTACTGTTGACAGTTTAGCGCCTCAGTGCTGAGGGAGCCTGCGCTGCCCGGCATTGTTTTCTTCCTCTCTGTCTTTTTTTCCCCCCTTGTTCTGGTCAGCAGCCAGTTTACACCTCAGACTCCCTGGAGCAGAGACCTTGACTTACTTTTTTTTACATCCCAACAACAGTTTATTCACACAGAGCATTTATGATTATTCCCCGAGACCTATCATTAGGAAGGAAACGGTTCAAAAGCTTGATCGCCTTTCGACTCAGCAGTGAAATGAAGAGTGGCTAATTGGCTTCCAGGCTTTTGCAATAACCACTCAACAAAGAAAAAAAAAAGAAAAAATATTCTCATACTGCTGTGAGTAAGAACGCACAAGTAACGGCTTAAGGCAGATAAAGCACAGATAAGCAGTCAGAGGTTGTTGGGCATTGCGGAGTGCCAGGGATGATGGGATTATGGGTAGAGCATGAGAGGATGAATGGAGGATGATCTAAGGATTAACCACACAAACTGAACCGTCTATTAGCACCATCAGCAGATTAATGCAAACACAACTAAACACATTGTCGGCTGGCAGACACACATGGCTACATACAAACACACAGTACAGCTCGGGAAAAAATGAAAAGACCACTGCATTTTTTTGCCTGAAATCATCATCTCTACATGTATGACAGTTCATTCCATTCCAGCGTCTGTTAAATTAATTTGTTTAAAAATGAATGTGATCTTATTTTCTTGGCATAATTTGAGGTCTGAAAACATTGCATCTTTTTTTTGGTAGTTTGTTCATTTGTCATTTTCTGCAAATAAATGACAATATTTTAATTTGGAGTTTGGGAGAAATGTTGTCAGTTGTTTACAGATTGAAACAAAAATGTTCATTTTACTCAAACCTATATGTAGTACAATCAGAGAAACTGATCATTTTGTCGTGGTCTCTTCATTCTTTCCAGAGCTGTATGTAGCTTTACCACCCCCCTGCTTTGAATGAGTGAGTAATTGCACATCTCTAGACTTAACAGTGCTAAAAGGAGTAAGTTAGATTTAATATGGATGAGTGTTGAGAGCAGCAAGTGGAGATTGAAAGAGTGAGGAGTGCAGTTTTTTTTTTGTTTTTTTTAACACGCCTGATAAATGATAATCTACACCCCCACCTTGTGGTTTAAAGAGCTTCACTGAGCCGTATTAATGTTCCATGAAAGCTGTATCCAGAAAGGTACGAAAACTAGTGGGGGATATGATGAAGGGCTGTTACATGGGTTTTTACATTTGCGTGAGGTGAGACGTTATGCTTACCTGACTATGAGATGCGTAGCCATGGTAACCGAGGGTCAAAGGGTCGTTGTTCTGAAAGAGGAGAGAGCAAGCATATGAAAAATTTTAATAAACCTTAGAGAGAGTGCAGTTTCAGTCTGCTCTTGGGTGTTTTTCAAAAAAATCGCCACCCGTGACTGTGTGCTTGACTTTACAGCTCCGTGGCATTAGCGACTCCATATCAAATTAACTCCCTCAGTGACACACTCCTGTTATCTCACGAGTCAGTTTCCTCTGGAGTTTTTCCACCCAGCACATCCTTTGTCTACTTGTAAAGACGTGATAACGGGGGCGAGTGAGTGAGATCATGCGAGCAGGAGATGAAAAGACTGGGAGAAAGTACGAGTGTCACCACGGCTCTTAAATCACAAATAGGTCAGAAGTGTCAGTGAGCGTGAAGCCGAGTGGTATGAAATGGCATCGTAAGCACTGATGCAATCTCCAACACGTTCCTCTCAGCGTTCAGGGCAAAGACGGGTGCATAAAACATCTGGTGACTAATTACAGTAACACGAAAAAAACCCCCAAAAAAACATCTTGGGAGCCACATATTAAACAATAATTGTTTCCATCCCTTTTAAAATTGGTTGTAACTCCCTTTACTTGTAAATATTACACTGTGTTCTGGGTCTTATGCTAATAGGTTCACTTAAAAAAAAAGAAGTTTTTTACTGCAATTACGACACTTTGATAGAGGGGAAACCAGATTTGCTTGTCTCTGGCTTCATATCACTAGATTAGAAAACAACTCTGCTCCTCCCTCTTCTCTCCGCCGCCACCCCCCACCCCCTGACTTCCTTTCATCTGGAACCAATGTCCCTCGTCTGCTCTGTCCCCGGGGGGAACACTTTGCTCTGCGCGCTTCACAGCTTGAGTTCGCCTGATTAATACTGTAGCCATCTAACTCTGAACCCCATGGGGCCATTTTACTAAAAACTAAGCACTAGGTTCCAAATGTGAGGAGAGGTTTAATCGGGGGGGAGGGGTCTTCCCAATTGAAAAATACAACTTATGCGAGTCTATCTCGAAGCCAAAAATGTACTTAGTGAACTGGCTTTGGGAGGCAAAAGCTCTAAATAATGAATCACCTCTTAGGGGCTTGAATAGCATGAATAAAGCATAAAGCTGAGTTTACAGGCAGGCTGAACACTAAATGCAACAAAGCGAAGGTAAGGGAGTCTGTTTCTAAGGAGAGGGAAAAGGGTCAGAACAGAATATGGAAAAAAAAGAAACCCAAAGAGGAGACAAAAGGAGATTTAAGGGGACACACACATACACACACACTGTAAATGTGAGTGGAGAGAGGAGGTGTGGCTGAAACACAACACATCTGGAATTCGTATGAGCGAGGGGGGAAAGCAGAGCTGGAAATATGGCGGCAAATGGACGGGGTGGTGATGAGGGGTGGAGCGAAGAGACGAGGGGAGCAGAGACAATGACTCATACATGAGCGGAGTCATGTGCTTAATTTCCTTAAGGACCGGAGAGGAATGAGAGAGGGACGAGCATGGATCAGCCTCACCCTCCTCACAGACCACTTACATAAGAAGCAAAAAAAAAAAACCCAACAACATTTTCTACTTATCGCAGCGATACTTAGTGATGACTCAACCCAATTTGGGCTTTTTCAGCGATGGCAAACCAACCATGTCTGATTGTTTTTTCCGGGGGTGGAGGTGATTTTTGGAGGGTGGTTTTAAGACAAGGGAAGAAAGTGTAGGGGAACAACAGGGTGAGCAATCTGCAGAAATTAACAAAATGACTTGAAGTCAACAGATGGCCAAGAAGGAGGGGCGGGGGTAGACAAGCTCTGGTGGAAAAAACAAATTAACCCAATGATATACGTCTTCTTTACATAATTGATTAATCAGCCTATTATGACGACTATCCGTTGTGTTCCATTCTTATGCTTTTACTCAACAAAGCATTAACTATCACATAATGAGGCAAGAGTCTGATTTTTTTAAAAGAAAAAAAAGCACATTAACAATTACATTTGTCACATTACTGACATAATTCTAACAATTATTTTTCATATTTGTGAGAACTCTCAGCGTCCACCTGCATAAAAACAAATGAAAATGTTATTATTTCCACCTTTCCCACTGTTTTGAATTTGATCTGGCGCTCTATTAAAATCTCATTTTGTTGCACTGCCTTTGTCAACGTCAGTCATTAATTACTTCATTTCAATGACAGGATTTGAATATTTATTTGTCAAATCTGCCCGGTTCTAAAGGGAAATTGAATTTTTGTGTTCCGTGTCCATAAATTATTCTATTTGATTAGGTATACTATATGCAAGAATAAACTACAAGGTTGTTAGAACTAACACGAGTGGCAAATGAATAAAAGGTAAATTGATCCATTAATCCTATGTATTTGCACTTTCTGTTGTTGTTGTTTGTTTACTGGAAAAAGTGTCATTTTAACAATACTGTGTCTCAGATTATAATTTCTACATGTACATTATAAC
>JAPTHA010000001.1:9483628-9495909 GCA_029814585.1 Gymnapogon annona
AGAATCAGATAATAAATCAAACGGAAATAATGTAAGTTATTTATTCTTTCTGTGCGGACCGGTACCAATTAACCCACCGACCGGTACCGGGCCACGGACCGGGGGTTGGGGACCGCTGCTTTAGATGACAGTTCATTATCATCAAGAAGAAACACACACAAAAAAGAATTATTTTCCATTTGATGAGTGCAGTGTATCTTTTATTTGTGCAGATTATCAGTCTGGAGTATGCTTGGCGACAACACAAAATCGTTAGTATTTTTTTTGCAATAGCTCAAAAAGGATAAATCTGTTAAAATCACTTGGCCTCCTGCCCTCAGGGGACATCAGGAAAAAAAAAAACAATCAAAAATATTACAGTGTGAATTTTGAAATTCAAGTTAGTTTAATCACGTAAATATTTGTAAATTGATCAAAGAGCCTGAGTCTCGGGGGCAGCAGGTGCTGTGGAAAGTATCGCCCACATCTGCAGCTCTGGTTGCGGCAAAACAGGCTCCTTTGCCACTACTGGATGGCCATCACTCTCCTACCGCTGATAACCTGATGGATGGAAGAAGAAAAAGGTACATACATGAATATATTTTTTCATTGTACCAAATAATGAATACGTAATAATACATAATAATACAATGAATAATTAGAAGTGCTTTGAGTACCACAAAAAGTGCTATAAAAATCTAATCAATTACTGCCATTACAAATATGACTAATTGCATAATTAGGAATAGAAATAAAAGTCTTTGGGCACTTTCCTTTAGAACTTTTTTTCACACATTCCCACAGCATAGGAACTAAACTACAATCACGGTTCATAAAAACCTTTTATCTCCTACTCCGAGGCTGACTCTTTGTTCTACGGGAACTATGTGACATCGGCATTTGCCGATTGGCTGACCTCAGGCCACGCCTACTTACGCATTTTGCAGAAGAGAGTGCATTACAGTGATCGTGGGTGTGATCAGGTCGTAGATATAAGTCCTATTGTTTTAATACAACAGTATTCATCGGTTTATACAACAGATCTACAAACCACATTCAAACACTTCATATGGTCTTTTGGGATTTCCTGTTGGAGCGTCATCTGCAGCGTTTCAGCTCTCGTATCTACATCTGTGTGAACTTTTGAGAAAAGAACAAACTACCCGACTGGTCCATGAACAGATGAAGACAGTGTGTGCACATGTTCATTCTGTCGTTTATCAATGATTTTGGGATGTATGATATTAAATCCACGTTTGCTCTGCTGTTGATACGGCCAACGCGGAGACTAAACAATTTACGGAGATTGTCTTGGACTCCGTGGCATTTATAGTATATTCTATATTATTGTTTGAGGTTCCTAAAATGTGGACTTAAATTTTGAAGGTAAATAAAGTTAATTTTCCATACCTGTGTGTGTCAAAATTGTAATGTGCGTCAAAGTGCTTTGGAGAATGAGGAATAACATTACGTCACACTGCTCTGTACCATGGCTCTACTGCCTGTGGGAATTCACAAACAAAACGTTTCCCTTGGGAGAGTAGTTCCTAGATGAATATTCGAGTTGGATAGTTCCTCTCTGTGGGAAAGCACCTTTTTTCTATGGTGGGGGCGGTGATAGCAACTGTCTGCACTGGTGTGGACCTCTAATGCACACATCTCTGCAGCCTTCCATCTAGATGCTCAAGCATAGTAGTAATAATACTACTACCACCACCACCATTACTTCTGCTGCCAATAATAATGTAATATATGAATGATTCAAATTAAACAGAAGAACTGAAGTATAAACACCTACCTCATCAAGATCATCAACAGTGCCTTTGCTTGCGTCGTATTCCGCGGTGGGCTGTCAGGGGTTCATGGTGTTCTTTCTTATGCTGCGCAGGATAACACCATCCCCTCGAGGTCCAGGCAACACGCACGACCCGGACATTCACGCCACAGTGGGTCGGCTTTTTTGGAAAGTATCGGGGAAAGCAGCAGTGACCCCTGAATGACACCAGCTGCTCATCTACTCAACTATCACTCCATGTTGGCAGACCAATAGAACTGCAGATCTCATGCCCTGGACAAATGTCCGGCCTCAGGAGCATCGTCATCAACTAACAGAGGCAGCGGCCTCATTTCCATTCTGTTCTACTGAGGTTTCTTGTGTATTCATGTTCCCAGACTTTGATTATCACCACAGAATCACTGTCTTTACAGGACACGTCTCTTGTCTGGGCGGTGGACTTTTTTCAGTATTGATGTAGAAATTCCAAACTAACATCTTTGTCAAACGCCACAGGAGGGCTGAGGGTTAAGACCTAGCAAAAATCATACTTAACACATTTTATGGCCTAAAACTCAAATGTGTACAGCGAGCTCCAACCAGGCACTTGCAGATGAAAGTTCATGCCACATATTGTTTGGGGGTATATCAACCACACACAGACTTGGGCAAGAGGATGCAACAAAACCATTATGTGCCAATTTAAGGGAAAGAAAAACTAAAAGCACTGTAATGGCCTGAAATAATAATCCTGTGACTCACCAAGTGTGCTGGATGTCGGAGCGGCTGCTGGAGCCTTTACCTCCACAGATGTCCGGACCGGCCTGTTTAAAAAGATTGCTTAGATGGGTTTATTGTTGGCTAGAGGAAGATGCCTGATAATGGTAAGGTGTTGATAATCCACTTTATTCCATAGTCAGCTTTGAACAACCTGTGGCACGGACGCACCTTATAATTCAAGAACATGTTTCAGTTTTCATTCAAAGATTTGTTAGTACATGAATGATGTTCATATAAATGAAATGCCAGACTCACAAATTTAGGTGTACAACTCAGCAGGGGTTAATACAACTTTTAACTAGCTTTTAAGAACACTGACACCAGTCTAATTGCAATGAGGATGATATTTAGACAAAATGTTCATCAAAATGACACTTAATGACTATTGTCCCAGTATGCTTCTGTTCCTGTAGGATATGACTACCACAGAGCCACAGCAGTTCTGTCTTCAGTACAACGAAAAAATTCTGGTCGTCTTTTCACTCGTAGCAATTCATTGATAACGTCACGAATTTCTCTCCAGCTGTCACATGACAATTTCGGAAACCGATACTCAATGTACATCCTCATAGTCCTCCTTAAATTTGTGGGCAGGGCTTCCTTGCCCAATAATCCAACATAGTTGACCTTTGTGACCCATCCACAGTAGACATCATATGGAACTAAGTAACGGAATATGAAGGATGCATAGCGGTCCGATCGGGGTCTCCCTGATCGTCTCTGGCAGTTGCGGTACAGGACTTTCTCCAAGTGGGAAGTGATAGTGCGGAGTTTAATGTCTGCTTTGCATTTTCCTTCATTGTATTCTGCCAGCTTTTTCGCCATGGTAGTATGAGGGGTTATATCTCTCTCCTCATCCTCCTTCTCCTCCTTCTTCATTGACTTTGCAGGAGTCTCATCAACAGAGGGCACCATGCTCTTTCTGGGAACCACAGGCTGCAGCTCTACTGCCTGCCGACGGAGCACGCTGTTGGGAGGAGAAGTGCAGTTGTAACTACAATCTGCACTTGCCTGAGGTAACGCTCAGGCTTCACATTGTAGAACGTCACAAGACTCAGGACCTGGACCCAAGTGGTGCTACTTTGTAGATTCAAAAACACACTGCAACATGTGTTTGCTTATTCCAAAACAGACTTAAGGAATATTTTGACTCAAGTAAGACTTTAAAAAGTTGATCCTGACAAACCGAACAAGGACCATGAAATGGTGGTTTCCAAAAAAAAAATGGAATTGGAGGATGTTCTGTCCTTTAGTTTTCAATTCTGTTGTGGTTACAGATAGCAAACTGGGACAATGTCTGCTATGAACGCTGGGAACGATTCCGTGCTGTACTGGCTTCAGTCCGGTATTGTCACGTTCATACAAAGGCCAAATTAAATTCACACAGTATTATTAACTGTACACACTGCTGATCAAGTAATGCATGTTCAATTACATCTAAGCCACGAAATTACATTTTTTTTGTCAAATGGCAAATGACAGAATGCACTGTAAAATGTGATCTAAAAATCCCTCCACATTTACTTTCATGTTAGCAGATATATGTATGGAAGATACCGATGTCAAAGGTATTCTGAGTGGTTACACTTACCGTTGAACTTGAGGACTGTTTGCGACGGTGGCAGACTTGGCGGTGGCAGCGGTGGCAGCCGCAGCAGCCGCGGCAGCAGCAGCAGCAAGTGCCTGAAGAAAAAAAAAAGTTTGCTGTCAAAACCTTTTGTAGTGCAAACTGGTGCATGGATCAAAGCAGGTAAGGGAATAAGTGAACTCTCACCTCCTGTTTCCTTTTGTTTTCCGATGCCTGATTGGCCTCTCCAAACTTTTTCGATAACCGGGCGATCTTGACCTAAAACAAAACAGGGTAGGAAGACGATTTAAGCTAAACTATCAAGGCTAGGACTGATGCAGCATTATGAACTAGTACTGAGCACATTTCCTCAGCCGATACTGTTTGCTTACTTGGAGTGTGTTAATGGCGGTTTGGTGTTTTGTGGCACATTCAATCTTCTCTACTCTGTCCTTTAGCTCCTGGAAATTTTTCTCAAAGATTGTCAGCTGCATCACCCGCAGCCGCTCCTCCACGAGCTGTTGCACCATCTGAGAATAAAGAGATATGAACCTAGAGTTGAGTTTGAGTTAGCTTAAGCGAGATACAAAAACTGCACATTCCCAGTTCTTTACGTACACTTTCAAGTTTGTGGTGACTCCCCGCTTTCGCAGTGATTTTGAGTTCCAGCTGAGCCTCCAGCTCTTCTCTCTCCATCTTGGGCCTTTTACCATCACGTTTAACGGATTTCCCCTCTTTTTCAAATTCCTCAGATAAAGTGCGTTTCAGGCCTGATGTCGAGCTCTTCTCCTCTGGCACTATTGGGAAACAAAGACTGGTTATTACCATGTGGGAGACACTTCTTCCGACTTCTACAAACAATGCTGTTATTATCATGTTAGAAAAGTTTAGGTCAACACCTGGCTGATATTGTAAAAAAACAGAATAATACAGACAAAAGACAAAATATGCTTTATGGTGGTGAAGACTAAGCAATGACATGGGCCTCTAGCAAGAAGGTAGTATGGGAGAAAGGCATGGGTCAAGTATTAGTTTTAGTTGTAGAACATGCGACGTGTTTTCAGATCACAAACTTTATGGAAGACACATTACTTCTCTTTTAAATCAGTCAATCAAATTTTTGTGGAAGTTAATGTGAACCTCAACTCTGACGTCTTCTGCAGTTCCTTCATGGCTTATTAGAAACAGCTCTTAGTTGCCTACAAACCACCTAGAGCAAGTACTACACTATCAACACAAAGGTTTACAGGTGGCCCCCAGAATCTCCAGAAGTAGGACGAGAACTAGAGCCTTCAGCTGTCAACTTCCTCCTTTATTGTGGATCCACCTACCTCCCTCGACCTGGGAGCCAGACACACAGGTGTCTGACTAGAGAAGCTATGTTTAAACATAGGCTCCAAACGTTCCTTTTTGATAAAACCTTAGATAGGGAGACTCGGGCTGCTCTTAGTTTCATCCTGATGCTGTTCACTGCTCTCCTCTTATCTCACCTCTTCTTTCCTCCTCTATTCCTGTCCAAAATGCACGTTACTGACGTGAAATCTCTGCTTTACGACCTCACAGCTTTTCCCTAGATCATCTCTGGACCTGCTGCTGTGGCCCTGCTCCTTTCACTACAATCACTAGGTGTTTGCTCCAAGAGGATTCTGATCGGTGTCTGTAAAATGGGCCTAAGAGTCTGGTCCGACCAGTTCCAAATGTAAAGTCTAATGAGATAACCTTTATTATGTGAAGTTATATACAACAATATTCAACTTTCTGTAGAGAATACTTGGACTTGACTTTTTATACCTGTATTAGACGGTGGAGTGGATGAGGGCCGAGATTGTTTTGTATGTTGTCCAACTTTACTTTTCTCCTGTTTGGTCTCAGATTTCACTGATGTCAGGTCCATCTTCTCCTCTTTCACCAATGCTTTATTCGCTTCATTTATTTCTATTGCCTCTTCTTTCACGTCCTCATCTTTAATCTCGGTTTTTGGCTTTGGAACCGTTGCGGGAGAGGAAATTGCTGGAGGGGCAACAGACTTAGGAGAAGGGCTTTTATCACCCGTTTCCTCCGCTGTCGCCTCCAAGTCCTTGTCCTTTGCAGTGTTCGAGTCCGTTTCCATTAGCTCTGTGGATTCTGGTACTGAAATTGATACAGGTGAAGATGGAGCCAAAGTTTCAATGGAATCCTTCACCGTGTCCTCTGCTGGTTTGTCCCCTGCAGCCTTTTCCACCTAAGAGAAAGCATAGAGGGTTAATGAAGGTGAAGTTCATTGGACCGCAAATTTCATCATCATTAAAAGTCATCCCTGTGGAGACAATGGACATTCACTTTCCTAAAAACACCTTACCTCTTTCTTTTCTGTCACTGTAACTGACTGTGTTTCTGTTTCCTGGTGTTCCTTGGAATCTTTTGTTGCTTGTGTAGTTGGCTCTTTGGGTGAGGGTGACGATGAGTCCATCTTCGCCCCCTCCTCCTCATTGTCCTTTTTTTCATGTTCAGTGTTTACTGAGTGGAATGGAGATGTAGGAGCTTCCTCCTTTGCTTTTGGGCTCGGTGAATTTCCAGGGGATGGTGACAAATTTAAGGACAGGAAAGGAGTTGAAGAGGAAGAAGATGAAGGAGATGGAGCATCTGGAGAGTTTGAGTCCACGATGTTTTGTTCTTTGTCCGTGACCTTTGGCCCATCCTCTTTGTGCGTACCGTTCATTAAAGGTGGAGAAGGCGACTCGGACAGACCTGAACTGGCCGTCAACAATGTGTTGTGAAGCGTCTCCAGTTGCTGTCGATCACTGATTTTCATGGTTTTCCTAGCACGGAAGATCTTCTTCTTCTCCTCCGTCGCAACAACTTCCATCGCTGCCTGTGAGAAAGAGAGTTGATATTTAATTAAAAAAGGCAAGATCAGACTCCTATCTTCCAAACAACAGAAAAAAGTGAGCATCAAAAGTAGTCTCCCTCGGATACCCTACCCTACTCTTTTACGCACTGCTTGACAAAGAAATGGCTGCAAGTTTTCAGAGGAAACACTAGAGGTCACTGTAGAGCCCTATGTTTTTCCTGTTTCTCTTCTTCTGGAAGGTTCTTCTCCCACAAAAGTCTGTAAAACCAAAGAATTCGGCTCCACCATCACCCTGAGTTTTCTCAAAACTCTGATCCTCAATCTGACGTGCTTGAAGGGACCATCCTAATGACACAAGGCTGCATCTCTCCTCAAGAGGCAATTATCACTGTGTGCTAAAAACCTTTTTTTTTTTAGATTAGTCACAAAAGCTCAACCTGCTCTGACAATTTTCCTCTTCCCTTTATTTTGTTAAATTAATCTATGGATTTCCTGTTTACCTAAACCTCGATCAAGAGAACAGGAATGACATTGAGATTAACAACAGCTGCAACCCGACCCTCTTCCCATCCCCCCACGCTCCTATTGGCTCACTCCACAGCGAATCAGAATCACCGAGCTCAGACTGTGTTGGCAGCAGTAAAGAGGTTATGCAAAACGTGCAGTGTTTTCCGTACATTGTTTTAACTCGTGTACATATTGCAGTTAACTGGCTAGGTTCTAGTTTTCTGTACATTTATATTATGTATTCACTTA
Organism: Gymnapogon annona; assembly: GCA_029814585.1. Taxonomy (NCBI): domain Eukaryota; kingdom Metazoa; phylum Chordata; class Actinopteri; order Kurtiformes; family Apogonidae; genus Gymnapogon; species Gymnapogon annona. The sequence continues at coordinate 9,491,315 of JAPTHA010000001.1, forward strand.
CATGTAGATGCACTGATTTGATTATTGTGAAATACATTTGTCAATCTAAAAAACAAATTAGGAATGCTTACCATTTTTTGGTAACTAACTTTAGGTGCAGCAATCAAGATAAATGCTAATATACTCGACAACAAGCAGTACAAATAATAAATCTATAAATAACTCACCTTCAAGTTGATAGGTTCCTGGTCATGGATTTATCACAGATTTCTTTGACAACCTAGGAGACACAGAGATGTATTTTTAGCCACCTTTCATTAAATGCCTCGAATTATAATTGCAAAAGTATATATAAAATCCAGAAAACTACACATGTACAAGTAGCCACATGTTGAGATCTTCTGTATCTGCCTCCATCTCCTGAGCCATAACTACAGCCAAGCCTATACATTAAAAGACATTTAAAGGCTGTCATATATGTTAATGAATAAATCCATGTGTTATGCTTTCATATAATTATGTGACACTATATAGAAAGCATATGTCTGTACACAACTTGCTACTATATAATAAAAATAGGTGCTTCCAGTAAATAGTAAAAAACTGCCTTTTTATTGTAAGCATTTTTTAATAAAAAGAGTTAAACATGAATACTCAAAGTAGCCCTATTTTATTATGCATTACAATTTCATTTAAAGCAACAATGCATTACAACTAAAAAGAGAAGATCAAACAACCTTTAAGACCTTCTGTGTTAATCTAAGGGCCATACATTTTAAAGCATGATATAGACATGATCTTTTCAAACAATGCTTTTGAAGTCCTCTTGCATAACAGAAAGCTCCGTAAAAAAAGCCATTGTTTCTGACAAGCTGAGAATTAGAATCTATTAAAGCAGTTAATATCCAGGTAAGCTGGAACATCCCAAGAGCTGAAAGCAATGACCTGCTTCAGTTCCTCTCCTGAAACATTGATACTCTTGCTGTGTTGCTGATCTGTAAGAACGCAACAGTCTCGTCATGGCAGGGTTTCATATTATGTGTCGCGACTTAGCACGTTTCAAAAATGCAAGATTCACTCAGCTGTCGAATCTGGGCTGAGGGCAAACGGAGTGTATCCGCGATGCTGACACATACACACAACCCTATAACCTTTTCTTACAGTGCTTTTACGAATGGTATGGATGTCCATTATCCTGCATTCACCATAACTCCTTATAGTTACATAATAACCTAAATATCTCACAGTATATAATCGATATAGAATATAGTCTGAGTATGTATGTTGCAAAAAGTCACTATGAACCAATTAAGACTCACGTAAAAGAATGACGAGCGATCAGTTACATATAACACATTCCAATGTTATTGCAACAGTGCGCAGAGCACAATGTCCCCCCCTCCCCTCGGCCTCATTTACTGCGCCTGGATTCAGTGCAGTAACTCAAAATGGCCGTCAGCTCTGCTGTTCTCTGGCAGGCTGGGCCTTACATAGCTAGCTGAACATAAAATCTATCAGATTTTAAGGTTTTCACCCTGGGACTTCGATCATGCATAGTGTCTATGTTGTACAAGAATTCAATTGTTGTATATCTGTCTGTTTTTCTACTCAATGTATTGTGCTGCTGTATCTGAGATTTCCCCTAGTGGGACAATTAAAGGTACATTTATCCATCTATATTACCACCTTAAGATTTATGTTATTCCTGAGAAGACAGTAGAAGATTGTACTATAAGAACACTGTGTCGCATACGGGGTAATAAGTTATATATTTTTAAAAAGTATAAAATGAGTTCAAAGAAGGAATCCTGAAAAAAAAATGCCAATTTTCTCTTTTACCCGGATCTCACAGCATGAATTAGAGACAAACCACTTTCACTGTGCTGGTTTAACTGTGTTCGTACACTATTAGCTACGACACCACTGCAGTAAATTTAACGCCATCCCCTAAATATTTACTCAAAGCTAGTTAACTTGGTCTCCGAACTAGTGCTCTGAGCAGGGTTCTGTCCTCTACTGCACTTGAGCCTGAAAAACACTCATTAAATGCACCAGACGACTCATACAGCTTGATGCCAGCATGCAGCTAATGCCGTTTAACCCTCATTTAACCTCTGCGTAACACCTTAAACCATAATTTTAGTCATTAGTTATAAGACAAGTCCTCCTAGGACACATTAAATCATGTTTTTATGTATGATGTGCTTCAAGAAAATGATCATTTTTAACTTCTCTTTTGAGGTTTTAAAATTTTCTGTCTTATACCTGGCTGAACCTGATTCACGTGACCTGTTCATTAACAGAAAACTAATCATGGAGTTGCCCGACATGCGTCATAAAGTTGTACTTGTTTACTGTGTAAACAATGGTTGAATTTGACATATTCCAAATATTTGGAAGTCAGGGTGACTAGAGAGACAAGTGGTGATAAATCAAGTTCAAGCCAAGAAAAAACAGAGTGAAGGCCCAACAACCGATCACCCAATTTAGAAAGAAATTTCAGGATGCTCCAAAACTTAATGGGTTATGGGCAACAAGCAGAGAAACCATAAAGACAACATGATCTCCTTTACAAAGCCAACAATCAAAGCTCACATACTCAATACATCATGAAATATGTTTCCTCTTGGGTTACATGCATGTAGCAAATCAAGATCATATAATCGGTGATGACTGATATGACAAGAAAATGTGATAACTAAACAATCCACTAGATCGGTATTCACTCCCAATTCCAAATACGCTACAAACCAAAATACAAAAGAACTAATGATATTATGACCGATTTAAAAGGCAAAGTTTTAGAAATGTACACTAATCCTCTTGCTAACTTTTGTTTAGTGGACAAATAGGCAGAAAAAGGAAGTAGTTTCAATATTATCAATCGTTTACGTAATTGTTGAAGAAAGTCACTCTAAAATGATATTGAAAATAACTGTTAGACGTAGGCCAAGGTTAACCATCAGCAAAACATACTACCATCAACCAAAATCACATGTGAAACAGTATTTCAGTGAATCCTCAATGTTAAATTACAGCATGTGCCACCAAGTTGTTGAGAGAAATATTCAGTAACTTTCATTAATTTCTTGCAATATTAGGAATGAGTTTCAGTCGCAAAGCAAATTGTGCTCAAGACAGATGACGTATGTCACCATCTCTCAGAAATACACCTTCAATTACTGAACCCAAACACACATGTAACGGCAAATAAATTATTTTCTAAACCTATTTAGATCTTGGAGTACTTTCTGACTGACACTATTAAATTATCACATTTAATGCAATATGCTTATTTAGAGATGCACATGCACAAACTCTAACCAACATTACAACTAAAAACACAATAATACAAGCTAAGAATCCTGTTTCTTGTAGTAGCATAGCATCCGGAAAATGCTAAAAAGCTAAACTCAAAACTGATAATGCTGCAATGAGGAAATCTAGGTTAAGTAAAAAAAAATTTAAAAAGTCAAAATTCCATGCATTTAAAAAAAATAAAATAAAAAAATCAACCTTTAGTAGGATGCGTGGGCTTGAGGCCTTCCAAGTGTTTTGTTGATTGTGAGAGCAGGGACCGGCTCACAGGCCAGTATGAGAGCATGGAAGAAAAGAGGAGGGGCTCAATTAGGACTGCTCCATCATGTACCTATCGAGGGTGTGCTCAACACAGGATGTACTACCTGAAGACGCCTATGATCGTAATCAGTCCCTTCACAGGAAAGTACATGTTCTGGTTATCCCTCGAACAATTCACTCTGCAACGTGATACCAAGTGGAGACGGCCTCTGACGACACCCTTAGAGTACACCCCAAAATACCAGATATTAAAGGTGTTGAGCTCCAATCCTCGAAGGCTGGTGTCCTGCATGTTTTAGACATTTCCCTCTTTCAGAACACCTGGTTCAATTACTCATCATCAAGCTCTGCAGAAGCCTGATAATGATATAACAGTGTTCAGGTGAGATGGGAGACAGAAATACCTAAAACACACAGGATCCTGGCCCTCGAGGGCTGGAGCTGAACACCCCTGCACTTGCCTGTAAGATTTTAACACAGTTGTGACTATCAGGAACAACCCTAGCTAGCAGCGCAAAGGCAAAGTACACTGCACAGACGGTTACTAGGCAACACCCCTCCCCCATCTTTAGCACAAACTAGTCCACAGTGTGGAAATCTACTGCCAGCATGGACTAAACCATTTTAACAAAAGGCATAGGGGTGCCTTTCTTCACTTCACAAAAAAAAAAAAATGCAAAGACAATACTAAAACGGAATAAATATGCCTTCATGTTCCCTTAGAGTAGTGCATAGCACATTGAGGATGCAATCAAATGCAACCACTAACTCTAAGAGATATGGCAAAATATTTTAAGGCTAACAAATGTTTACTTCTCAAATGAGAGGATTTATGCGATTTTGTTCCATTACTATCTACTACAGTAAAAAAAACACAAAAAATTGGCTCCCTGAACACAACACTTTTGCCCACACAAGTTGCAGGGGGGCTAATGAAAGCGTTCAGCAGATTGATTGCTAGTAACAATAATAATTACGGACAGTTTTGCAATAATGTAACAGGTTCTCTGAAAATACCCAGTGATGTGATTGTTAGCAATATACCCAAATTACTTAAGTACATTTACAGTATGATT
>JAPTHA010000001.1:9507873-9520075 GCA_029814585.1 Gymnapogon annona
CAACTGCATTTTTAACCTTACCCGAAACCACCATGTAGATAAACATGAACATTCAATCAAATTGTATTTATATAGTGTCAAATAAAAGCAAAAGTTTTCTCATGACACTACATTTAGTCAGAGCTGGTCAAAACCAGTCTCTCACATTGTGACCCAACCAAAACTTGGTTTGCAGGTGAACTAATGACTACTGAAAACAAATCAACAGTCCCAAAGTATATGGTACTTACCTGGGTTTATGATTTATTCTATACAAACTACAGACACAACTGTGTTTTGCCTTGGTTTTCCAGTGCAACCACTTGTGAGAGGACCATGTCACATGACTTCTAGGGCAGTGTAGAATATACAATGGCTTTTTGCAGTATCACAATTAGCAATTCCAACACAATTCACAATTAGCGATTCCAACTATTTTGCGTCAACCCTGGTAGCTTTCCTTATACCCAGTGTTCACCAAACTGTGCAAACTCCCAGTTTTTTTTATGTGGTGCCTCCAAAGAACCAGTTTACTTTTCCACAGGCCAGGAGCCAAGTGGAGTTTAGTAGAGCCACGTGATTAAATCAATATAAAATGTGATCACAGGTTGAATTATCAATAATCAGGGACTCTTTGACTGGGCACTGAATCCAAGTTGTCTTTTCTGGTCCCTGTAGTACTTCTTTGATTCCTTCAGTTTGTTCAGTGGGTAGTCCAGGTTCCGGTCACAGCTGGTAGCAGCCATCTCTCTTTGTATCGTTTTAAACAGCGGCTTTGCATGAGATGCTCCCTTCAACTTGTCTTGGGCAGTGTCAGAAGGCACTGGGTGTCTTTCTCATTCCATTGCTCCTTGTTTATAGCGTTGCTAATTCTTTCTCTTTTCAGATAATAAACTGGCTGGTTGTAGTTTTATATAAGACGGTTCATAGCTTTTGCTGTTCCTGATTTGGTCTGTAGCCCCCACCCACAGATGACATGAGGGTTGCGTCAAATGTTCTTAGCTCTGGCCCCTGTGCACCCCCACTCAAAGTAGGTGCTTGCTGGGAACCTGTTTGGTGTCACTTTGGAATTGATTTAGTCAGTGCTCTTAGGTTGTGGAAATACATAGAGCTAGTGCTAAGTGGTTGTATTAACCAACCGCAATAGAAAAGGGATCATGGCATGCTCCAACCAAATTCCATGCATAGCCCTGTGATGTCAACGTATGCTATGTGCACTTATTATACACACTTTCAGCACCAGTTTCATAATGGATGGTCAAGGTTATTTTGGAGTTGCTGCACAAGAAACTTAAATGGTATGTAGTTCTAACATTAGATAGAGGGAGGCCAACCTCAAATGCAAAGTAAGCACACCGACAATGTTTAAATAAGCTTCTTTAACAAGGTAATACAACCAACCACAATCATATCATGATTTTTCGACACTCTAAATTGATTAATATATTTGCTCAGAGTGAGAGAGACTCAATGTCAACAAGAACTTTAAGACTGTACAACATTCAACAATGTAAAGAGAGTATTCCATTGTTTCAATATTCATAAAAGGTATCCAGATACATATCACAGGTGTAATGTGAAGGGTACATGACATCATGGATGTTTGTGTTTGGGTGTTACCAAACAAAACGTTGTGGTATACCACACATTTGGAAGAAGTTAATGACAATATCCTTCACTTTGAACTTCAGATCTAGTATACTGATTGATATTGGTGTCTTGACACTGGAAGATCACTATGGTCTTAAAAGACAATTCTGATGCTAACCAAAACCAAGAAAGCGCATGACAGTCCAAATGCTTTTGCCAACTCTAGTGTTCCTTCACCGGTCAAGTAACACTATTGTGCCGTCTTCTTGGGAATGTCCACAAGCACCCTCAATACCAACAATTCTCTGTCCACATTTGGACGATGACAATAACCGTGAAAGTCTGTACCCAATGTTGGACTGATGATATTGATATTGTCACTTGTTAAAGGAATCCTTTGCACAATGTATGTAAGAAGTGTGCTGAAATAGTACAACTATAAGTGACAATGAAACCAAGGTCTGTGTGCTTAAAGGGCAGTGATATTTCTTAACGTCTGTATTTGAGGAATGTTAAAAACACCAGTGTAATATGGATGCTAAGTGTAAATGTAATACATAATAAACTACATGGGCGTACTTTCAAACACGGCAGCCAGCTAGCTGACTTGGTACCACTAACGTTTATTAATACTCATCTTTTGCAAACATAAAAATATCCAGTAAAACTTTGAGCTCAGGTAGCCAACAAATAAGTTCGTAAGTCAGCAGGTACCTGAAGTCTGTGTGCTGAATTTTAATGCTCTATTTCTCATTACATATTAAGTTAGGTTATCAATTCTAACATCACAAGTCTACATTTTCACACAATACAAAATAACTTCAAGCTAATTATCATAACAAAAAAAAATAGAAAAGTATAGAAACTCACTACACGCATTCAAATCATGCACAGAAATGTAGTCCGCTAAATGATATGAAACAATATTACTGAAGATCACTGCTCACACAGAAAGTGATTCTAATTATCAGGGTGACAAGATGCTAATTCTAAGTAACATATATGCATATTGTTAAATAAGATTCTGCGATTGACATTTCTTATCTCTCTCATTTTCAGTCCTAAGCAAAGAATCCAGCTCTAACTGGTTGAAACCGGATCATGTGCACTTGTCATCAGATGAGAAACTGAGCAACAAAAGCCAGTCCAGTGAATTCTGGATTGTTTTTCTTCTGAGAATCCATACATCCCTAATTGGCTTACTTTATTGGTAACATTAGAAAAAATGGTTTTAAAATATTGATATTTAACCAGAATAAATGGAAAACACATACTCAAACTAATAGTTATCGGGACAATCGCTTGATTACCTTCTTCAAATTTACTTCAAAAACTGATTTTTCAACATTTACGAGATGATATATAATGACTTGAGCATTTACACAATTTTATATGCATGTATTGCATGTGTGCAATCATGTATCACTAGCATAAACATCACACTGAGGTCTAAAAATGAAGGCAAGTACTGCATGTAGATAAATATTCATAAACTTACTTGTGCACACAGTGAAGGTCTCTTCTGCTTATTCATTGCCCAATATCACTTTTTAATTAGAAATTACACAGGGCATACAGCTAAATAAGCATGTGCTTTATATCAAACACTCCAATGCAATGGTGATCCTCAGTGAAGATTTAAGGTTTAATATCCCCCATTTTCATTACTTGTAATAAAAGCAAGTTTCAGATTTATGTGGTGGATTTGCTAGTGACATGCATAATTGATCATATACACACAGAAGGCTTATATAGGGAGGCACTTACTGTTTCACATGTACATACAGTGAGTCATGACCAAACACCTGCACAGAGGTGAATTACACTGGGTCAAGGCCCTGCATAAACATAGCTGAAACCTCACACATAAACTCCAGTCTTTCTCCTTTCCAGTCACATATATGAATTTCTGGCTTGTAAAAAAATTCCTATATTATACTTTGTAATACATTCGAGTGCAGCTAGCGTTCATAGTTATATCATAACAGTGTATGGCAAATTGGAGACCCTCATAAATCTCAATGAATAATTCGTCAGTATTAGCAACCAAAGAATATTTATACACCTAGCACCTTAGGAATACTTGGAAAATGTAGGTGGAGCCTACTCAGTGCCTCTGCAGAGAGAAAAAAAGTGTAATGCCTTACATGTGCAACATGTGAGTGCTGCCACTGGATGAAGTGGGGGGGGGGGGGTGAATCTAAAAAACAGGGCTGTGTTGTATACATTAAGGATATTGGCAAATGTGTGTGTATGGCCTTGAATAAGTAATAAAATGTTAATACAGGTTGAAAATTATTAAATAGCCCAATACTACAGACTGTATGGTCTCAAAACACTGCTGACATCTGAATCTCTGGATTATACAGGACTCACTCTTCCACTGTCCTCACCTGTCCTACAAGCAAATGCTACAATTATTAAGTTTAAGTAAGCCAGACAGGAAGAGCAATAGAACTCCTTAACTCTTATACTACTACTGACATTAGGCCACACCCACATCCCAGGGCAGTGTGGCGCATGGAAAATTACTGGACTGTACCACTGAAGACCAAAAGGGGGGTTAAGCTCACACTATAGGAAAAGCATTTGCTTCTTCACTTAACCCACTGCTCTAAACTGATCATTTTGGACTGAACAAAGAGCTTTTAGTTAAGAGAGATAGATCTCCATGTTACTGTAAGAAGGAAAGTAGCCAATAGGTACACATTTTATAAATCTAAAAAAAAATCAAAAATGTTTAATTGCTATTTTTTCCCTATACCATTCTTACCAAAACAGTAAATCTATTTATTTAATGTTTCTCCATTTTATTCCTCCCCCAATGTATCACCTCTGCAACGCTGCTTGTTTTAAGGAAAACACCATTTCAGTACGACGCCTTGTCATATTTCGTGAAGACAAACTGACTTACCTTTCTCCTTTTGTTAACCCCTTAGGGGCCATAGAAAAAAATATATATACATACACACTAATAATTATATATGTTTTTACAGACATCTTTCAAAAAGCTGTCTATTCCACTCAATTATGTCGCTTGCCGCGATTGATGCTTAAAGAGTTTATACGGATTCTATATATGTCCTTACGCACTTGTCTTCAACCATGTTAAAGCTTATTGGCTGTAAAACGTGAAAAGGTTGTATTGAAAGAAAATCAGAGAATATATTAAATAAGCAAAAACAAACTCACGAAATACTGCAAGTTAACGCTAACTATACCGAAGCTAACCACTGTTCCCAAAGGATAAACCATTTCACGGATACAGTGTTGGACTGAAAAAGCGTGTAAATTGTTTATTTAAATATTTTATTATCAGCAAAAAAGTTAGTCTTAAAAATGTAAAACACTACTAAAATATCCATTATGCTAATATCTATGCTAGCGCTAGGTTAGCAATTCAAGTACGGCTGTAAAAGAAATCATACGTCTACCTGCATTACAATAAATTTTGTGTCAAAATTAAAACACACTGAACTCCAATAAACAAAATCATGGGTCGCCAGATTAATAAAACATTTGTGTAAAAGGTGTGTCAGCAGTACTTTTAAGACGAAATCGAAGCGTTGGTTTAGCTAGCATCTATGCTAGTGCTATATTACTTCAAGTGTTGTTGTAGAGACAGTTCGACTGACAGTACTACAAAAATCACTATAAAGTCTTAATGCATTAACAAAAAAAAAGTTTACATATTCTATAAGTAAATGGGTACAAACAGAGCACCAAGTTTTTCTGAAGGGTAACAAGCACTTGTGTTGAATAAACACACCGCATTGCTAGCATGCTAACTGCACTGCTAGCATACTAACTGCATTGCTAGCATGCTAACTGCAATACCCCGACTCACCGGTTATGCGCGTCGCCTACCGATGCTCCCGCGATTTTTCAACGTCGCTTCCACGACCCGCTGCAACTTACTCGGTGTTATCTTTCGATCCCTGTGATCTGCAACGGTGGTGCTCGGGATGTGTGTGTGTGTGTGTGCGAGCAAATTATCAGTCACTGCTCTGCATTAAAACGTACTGGGCAAACGGGGGGAAAAACTCGTGTGTGTGAGCCGTGAGGCACCACAACAGTGCAGCCGACCATTCGCGGATTTGATCAGACTGTTTCTCCCCCGTCGCTCAGTCGTAGACTCCTCCTCTTTTCGTGCACAAAAAAAAAAAAAAAAACCACCGTGCTCCGACGTCAGCCGTTCGGCGGAGGTTGGCCCACGGTTTTGCGGCCAGAACGCTTAGCTCTCTCTCTAGCAGACCTTTAACTGTCGCGACCCGCGGCTGAAGTTGTTTTAGATAGAGTCGGTCAAGGTAGGTATGAAGAGCTGCGAGTCGGTTACTTACCGGAGGGGGGGGGGGTGTGGGGGGGAGGTGTTCAGTACGGGTGATGAGGCAGGACCACCTTCAAAGTGCGAGTGTGGAGAATGTGTGTGTGTGTGCGTGGGTGAGAGAGAGAGCAGCAGCACGCACCCCGTTTGGACAGACTGAGCCGCTGAACGGTTAGTCGACTGTTGGTTGGAACAAGGGGACAAAACAGGGAGCAGAACATTAGCATGGAGAAGGAGGGGTGTGATTTGTCCACGACTGGTTGAGGGGGCGTGGTCAGTCGGTGGTGGTGGGAGGAGCCAGTGGGGGTAAAAAAAAAAAACGAGCCTGGCCTGTTTTTTTTTTTCTGTCTGTAAACTTGACTACAGACGTTAGATTGTAAACTTTACAGGTTAGTCATCAAAAAAAACAAAAAACCTGAAGTGTAAACAGGTTCTCCTCGTGTGTGTTTGTCTGTCTGCGCAAGACCACATCCACGTGCGCCTGTTCTTGTTGTGTACATGTTGTTGTTGCTTCTACTGGATGTTTAACATTGAAGAGGAAAATAGTATTTAAAGAGGATAGACGAAACTAACAAAAGTCCAAACCAAAAAGGAAAGGAATTCGCTTTTGACAATCGGCTTGTTAGTATATTTTTTTTTTCACCAGAAAAACTACTGGGTTCATTTCTCGGCCTTGACAGATGAGTTTCCTCCCTCTGGCAGAGCGATATGCCAGTCTTTGTCACATTCCAGACACTGTGCAGTACTGTGGAGTCAGCCATTTTGTAGACTGACATGTACATGTTGCAGTTCTCTTCATGACCAGTGGAGGGCGTGCAGTGGGAGTGGTGTGTAAAACAAAACAAAAAAAAACGGTAAGATATTAGTTTGTTTCCTCTCTTGTTGAACTGTTACACTCAGTGCATATGGAGGTACTGCAAAATCTCTCAGTTCCATTTCCTAGGAGGAAGAGAGACTGCTGTTGCCTCCTTTGCTGTGTCTCACACAGTCTTGCAGAAAAAAAACTGCAGTGCTTGAATAGAACAGAATAGAACCTATTAAAATAGAGTAGAATGGGACTCTATTGTCATTGTCACACGAACAGTGAAAAACAGTTTAGCAGCTCTGTCTCTTTAGCAACGATTAAGTGAAAGAAGAAAACTACATGAAAATATAACAGACTGTACGCACTGTACTGTCACCAGGAAATATTTCCACTGTACTCACTTGCAATACAATGCTAAAGTATATATTTTTTTTCTCTATATACTTGGAGGGGGGAAAATTTTGCAGGAAAAAAAAACCTGCAGACATTTTTGTTGCAAAATTCATTTACCGGGAAAAAAAAAAAGACAAATGGAAAAGTGCATTAAATGTGACCGTGTGTACGGCACTGTCACACAAGTGAGAGAGGCCTTGTTGAAGGAGAGGACCTTGATTCACTGTAGTGCTTTAAACAGGACCTTTCCAGCCACAGAACAAGAACTGCTACAATAACTGCATGTCATCGGCAACGAAAAGAAAACAAGCGGTCAACACTGACACAGTTCAGCACAGAGTTGTTATTTTAAGTGACCCATTTCAGATAATGAGGAAACTACTTTTGCGTTAAATGATTAAATAACAGTAGTTATGTCGCTCTCGTGGGACCGATAAGGCGTTTGTTTAGTTTTTTTTCCAGCTCTTGAGTAGTGGTTGTGGTGAGAGGGGTCGGGGGTGTATATTTGACTTTTCAAGCTAGAGACAGAAAAAGGAAGGTGATGTTTTATTTCTTTTAAAGTGATCTCTATCCACTTGATTTGGTAGACATGTGGAAGATAGAGGATAGAGACAGGAATGATTTGATTCTGGTCCAGATCGATTAACTCTGATGCTCAACATGGTACACGCTCAAACAGGTGAGCGACCAGATCTACCACAACCAATATTTTTTATTTAAAAAAATAAAATCTAATTTTTGTAAAAAAAATTTTTCATCTCTCGGATGTCCCTAGATTCTTGCGAAAATATACACAGAAAGTATTGAAGGGCTTTAATGTTTATTTTTAAATATTACTAACATAAGGCGACACATTCCCGTTAATGGCAACACAGTTGTCCGTGTCAGATTTCTTTGACATGCAGCACTGAATAAATCAGTCAGCCATTTTGTCAACTGACTTGTGCATAAAACCTGTAGTTCTCCAGAAGACCAGTAGAGGGCGAGTGCAAATTATGGTTTAATCCAAAGCATTAAAATAATTGTGTGTGTTTTGTTTTTACTCTTGATAAACCATACCACTGAGTGTTTTCAGCATGGAGTCAGTCCCCTGGCTGGGTGTAGGATCTTACTCAAAAATCCATTTTCTGAGAAGATGAGAGGCTGCAGCAGCCTTGCCATGTGCCTTCTCTTTCTCCCACTCTTTCTTGCACGTCTGTAACAAATTTATTCTGCTAGCAAAAAAAAAATGGTTTGGGATTGCACAGTTCTCCTTTTTGCACTTGTAGGACAAAAAAAAAAATCAGTGTAAAATAATTTCCCACTTCATACTGCGCCAAAGCCATTTTACTCAGCCACCACTTAGGTAGTGTTTTAACATCGAGCAGGCATTGTCCCTGTGCATTAATTAAACATGAACCTTTCATTAAATCAACTCGAACCGCTTCACAGAGTGTATCACAGGTGCTTCCCTTGGTCGGCATTGGAGGAAAAAAAAAACCACAAAGAGACAATGGAGACACGCTGTTCAGTCGGTGCGGTATTCATTTAATAGCAATTCATTTACACAGACGATTAGGAAGCTAAATACAACGCCTCAGCTACTCAGTGTCACAAGTTGAAGGTCTGGGAACAGAAGCGCCAAGGCCGAAGGTCCTTCTCGTTTCTGTTTCGTGAACTCCTCAGTCATCCTGATTGTGACTCGGAAATTGATGTTAGAGCCGTGTCTTTCCACATGTCCCAGTTGATAGAGTGCATCTCGAGGTTCAAGGAGGTTTTCTGGAGAAGTGACGTCGAGGGATATGCCTGCATTTATTTTTTTTTTGACAACTTGTGGAGTAAAACCGAAGCTTTACCTTACTCAGAAATCACACGATCCAAATCATTTTTTTATATAAACGAGCTCCCTACTTTGGGACTAAAATTAGACATTAGCTTTGAGTTCACACAAAGACTGGTCTGACAGACAATACAATACAATAACACACTACTTTTCAGGGTAGCCAACAGCTCAGAAGTCTTGTTTTGTCACATTCCTCCCTTTATCTGCTCTCATTGCACTGTGACGACTCTCCTCGTGTCTTGAGGTGAGAACAGCTCTTTTGGATCTACAAATAACACAAGACATTTAGTAACAGGTAGAATATTGATCAAATTGCACTTCTCTTGAGACATTTCAGGTTGTTTATATTTGTCCAAGTTATTTATGTTTTTTTGTGAAATGATACTTCGTTTTAGTGTAAATACTGGAAAATCACATGAAAATATATTTCCACAGAGAAAAATGTGAAGTTGTATTTGTAGGTTATAAAGATCAGATTTTTCTGTATATGGGTCTGTACGGGGAAACCGAACAAGAATTTCTGCGAATATCTTAGCTGTAATTTTTGCTTTTCACAAATTCATCCTACGAGCTGGATTGGAACCTGTGGGAGGCCGCTTTTGGCCCTCGGGCCGCATGTTTGACACCCCTGGATTACATAATGCTGTTCTGTGCAGTCGGCCATTTTGTAGTGACTGGTGGACATAAACCTTGCAGTTCCCAAGAAGACCAATAGAGGGTGAACAAAAGGGACTAGTCTGATCAGAAAGCGTTAAGGTATTTGTTTCTTTGTTCTTGGATGACTCGGCAGCTTGTGTATCCAGTATTTCAGTTTTTCCCCGTGGTCGGTTAGAGGGATTTGTCTTGAAAAATTCATTCCCTGAGCAGACGAGAGGCCTCAGCTGCCTTGCGCAGTGCCTTGCCTCCCTTCTCTCACACAGTCTGTCACATCAGACAAATCTGGATTGATGGTGTTCGATGGGTGCTTGAGATTAGGTGCTTTTTTAGAACTAGCTTTAAAAAAAAAATTGGGGGTAAAATCAGTTCAGCAGCGACATCCACCTATAAAAGGAAGTGGGCATACATATATTCAGCCCTGCAAAAAATGAAGAGACCGCTGTAAAATGAACATTTTTGTTTCATTCTGTAAAGTACAGATGACATTACTCCCAAATTCCAAATAGAAACATTGTCATTTAGAGCATTTATTTGCAAGAAAATGAATAAACGGTCAAAATAACGAAATAAAAAAAGATGCAATGTTTTCAGACCTCAAATAATGTGAAGAAAACAAGATCATATTCATTTTAAAACAAGCTCAATCCAACAGACGCTGGAATGGAATGAACTGTCATACATGTAAAGATGATGATTTCGGACAAAAAAAGAAAAAATGCAGCGGTCTCTTCCTTTTTTTTCCCTGAACTGTACATACACACATACAGATTATGGGAGTTTGAGCTCCAACAAAACAATATAATAAATAATATCCAAGACCTTTGACTACTGTACTGTGTTAAATATGAACAACAACAAGAGTCAGATTACGCAATTGTCCTTTTGGCAGAAAAACAGGGAAAAACCAGTCTATGACAAATGTTGCTCAACAATTGCTCTTGTCAATTACTTCCACAGATAATTATTTTCCAAAGTCATTGAGTAAACCTTGTTTTTTTTTTTTTGTTTTTTGTTTTTTTTCGGAGTAAGTGAGGGAGTATAAGACTCTTTAAACCTGACCCCCTCTATTTGGAAAAAATGTTTTTGGACACCACAGTGATGTAAGAGTGATCCTTAATGCAATATAGTATCACAAATGGACGAACTCTGCCAAGTATTGTTCCATTCTCCAAACCCACATGCTCCATTCTGCCCATGCTCAAGTTCCATCAAGGTCAGAACAGGACGTTGTGATAATGAAACACATCCATGGTTAGGACATGTTGAAGCGGACAATAATTTAGTTTTGTAATTATTTTTTTTAGCAAACTGTAACAAGTGAAGTTTGTCTGATGCAGCCACATTTCGAGACGACAATTATTTTCGCGCAAATACTTCATGTTAAAATTTGAGTTTGTGTTTGAGCTTGTGTGCACATCATTGTTTAATGTCATTGTTTCAAATGTTGGCCATTTTATAGGGGTGTAAACAAAATCTTATAATACTCTGTATCGTATTACTATTACAAGTTGTGTTTTTTGACAATAAACCATATTCTAAACGAGACACAAAGGCTTGTTTTTTGTTGTTTTTTAAAAATACATGTTAATGCCTATTGTTATGCATATTGTCTAAGTAGAAAAAAGAAAAAATAAATACATCAAAACATACCATGTGGTGGTATTTAACTTTGTGTGTGTGGCTTCATTTACATGTGATAAAGATATTACAAACCAAAAGATTAAATCAACCATACAATGATTTACATACTTCCTCATTTAATATATATACAGTGGAATATACACGCGCATGTATGTATGTGTGTGTGTATGTATATGTGTGTGTAAATGTATGGTACAAACTGTATAATCATATTGTAGGATTTTTTGTCTTGTCGAATTAAACACCTTATAATATACTTCCATTCTCCTCAATCGATGGAAATAAAACTACATTTCTGGATAATGTAACGTTTAGTCTTAAAGCTCAGACTAATCCACGTTGAGTTTTTCACATCCAATAGAACTCATAAGATTTTTTTTGAGACACCTAGGCCTTCTCAGGTGTCAGAGATCCACTGAATGCAGTCGAACCTGCAGAAAGGTGACAATCAGTGTCTGTTTTAGGTTTTTTTTCAGTCCGCGGTTGTCATGGCATAAACAGTTCCACCTCGACGCCGTTTGGATCATGTGGGCGTTGAGGCAGATTTCCAACACTCAAGCATCTTATGGAACAGCAGCACCCCTGCCTGGAGAACCTAAACAACAGGGTGGCTGAGACGAACTGCAAACGTCATCACACCGGGCTGTGTGCACGAAACGGAAACATGAAGCCAGTCTAGACCAGTTTACAAAGGCGACGCCGTGCACCGTCTCATCCTACAGGCACGTGCACGTGCTTCAACACCCGTCACTGAACACCGACCACCTTCACTCTGCCTCTGTACTCACAGTATTTAGATCCTTTCAGCTCTTTGCATGATTTATAATGTCCTACAGAGACCAGAGGTGGGCTTCTGGGAAGTTATTGGCAAATTCCCAGAAGCCCTTGGTACAGTGCCATCTAGAGGCAGCCAGTGGTATTTTATATAGACATTATGATTCACTGACAC
The DNA here is from genome assembly GCA_029814585.1 of Gymnapogon annona. Classification (NCBI taxonomy): domain Eukaryota; kingdom Metazoa; phylum Chordata; class Actinopteri; order Kurtiformes; family Apogonidae; genus Gymnapogon; species Gymnapogon annona. The sequence continues at coordinate 9,520,034 of JAPTHA010000001.1, forward strand.
CCTCAGCACCATTATTGTATTTATATATATACTGTATATATA
>JAPTHA010000001.1:9544669-9555749 GCA_029814585.1 Gymnapogon annona
TATATAAAGAGATATATATAATTGTATATTTCTTAACAGTGGTAAAAACAGTATTCTATATCGTGTCAATAGTGTATATATATTGCCCATAGTGTATTTTTTTGGTTTACACATACTGTTACGTATCATTATATTGCTATTATTAATATTATTATTATACGTTTCATATCGTTCTTTGCAAATATCGCTATTGCTGTTTCCTTTTCTCCTGAAGTTTTATATCTTTATACTAACACGGAGCACCTCAAAGAAAACAATTTTCCTCGGGGTGTAATCAAGTATTCTGATTCGGATTTTAACTTGCGTAAAAGATATTGATTACAACCAACTCGTTGAACAAGAAGGGATTTTTGGATTTGTCACTTATGATAGTTTTGCCACCCATCATAATGAATATTAATAATAATAATAATATTATGCACACTGACTGTTTCACACCACTGTTTATTTCATTGTTTTGCTAATCACAGGAGAAGCTAAAGCACACCGAGCAGCCTGATACATTTACACTTACCAGAATAGTTGCTGTTTTCAGCCCGGGCAGATTACTAAACGGCTTCAACACAGACATATTGGCGAAAACGCATATCAATATATCCGTGTCATAGGTTATTTAAGTGAATACAACTCGGTATGGAGAGCGCTCAATGCTTCTCTGTTCACTCCGTTGATAATGGCGCTTCTTTTCTGAACCTACGTCTGACGTCATCACGTTTCCTCTGTTTGATGGGTGTTTCCCGCCACCTACAGGACACTGGGTGTATTGCAACAGCGGACCTCCACTGCAGGACTGTCCAACAACTCACTGCACTTCAGGGGGAAAATTCAGCCACGTTTCGGTGTCAAGTGGGCGGGGCCAATACAACCATAACAAAATGACACACCAATAATGTCAACTCCTAACTGTCTTCATAGGAATGTCAAAATTCTCAATGACAAGGAGTGCAATTTTAACAATAATATTAATAATATAAAATTTCCCCGTAAGGGACTAATAAAGAGATCTTAATCTAATCTAATAACTATAGAACTGCATACTACTATATAACTGACGATGTCTCTGTATATTACTATATAACAATAAGGGTATAACTATAGAACTGCATATTACTATATAACAAAGGTATAACTATAGAACTGCATATTACTATATAACTGATGATGTCTCTGTATATTACTATATAACAATAAGGGTATAACTGTATAACTATAGAACTGTATATTACTATATAACTGACGATGTCTCTGTATATTGCTATAACAATAAGGGTATAACTATATAACTGTATAACTATATAACTGACAATGTCTGTATATTACTATATAACAATAAGGGTATAACTATAGAACTGTATAACTATATATCTGTATCTTACTATATAACTCACAATGTCTTTGTATTACTATATAACAATAAGGGTATAACTATAGAACTGTATAACTATAGAACTGTATGTTACTATATATCAGACGTCTCTTTATTGATCTTTACTGTTGCACTAAATCTGTTCTTTTCTTTTCTATTTATATATTTATATTATTAGGATTTACTCTTATTTTTCATCATATTTACAGTATCTCTCTGTGTGTGTCTTGTCTTATATGTGCTGCTGTAACCTGAAATTTCCCCCGCAGGGGACTAATAAAAGTATCTAATCTAATATGCCTAATTTTAGAATTTAGACATATACATTAAAACAAGTGTAATTATAAGTGTAATTTTAACAATGTACCTCAGTTTAAACTTTATACGTGTATTACAACTCACAGATCACAGTGGATCTGCAAATACACAAAACCTTCAGTAACGGGTAGAATATTGATGATATTACACTTCGGATATTTCAGGTTGTTTATATTTGTTCAGGTAATTTGTTTGTGTGAAATGCTACTTTCAGTGGAAATACAAGAAAGTTACATGAAAATATTTGCATGTACAGAGAAAAATAGGAAGTTATATTTATCGTTATGTATATCTACATAAACATATTTCTTAAAACTCGTAATAATTGCATTCTATTTAGCGTTAAATACTATAGGGTGCAGTTTTTTTAATATTGACACTTTTTTCCCCTTTATTTTGATCTTTATACGACATGGAACACCTGTAAGAAAACAACTTTCTCCCCTACTCTCCTCTCCCACTCATTCCCCCCCCCCCATCCTTTGACCCCAATTGGTCTGGACAGACGACCATCCTCCAGGGGTCGGGGTCAGCTCAAGGTTTCTACCTAGGAAAGGTAGTTTTTCCTCACCATTGGCACTAGTGTGTTGCTCCTGGAGGACTCTGTTGGGTTTCTTATTAGATCTATGCATATGAAATGCTTTGAGACGACTGTTGTTGTGATTTGGCGCTATCTAATAAATTTTGATTTTCCCTCAGGGTTGGTATTCTGATTCTGAATGACCTGTGTTGATGGGATCAGTGGCTCACAAGTTATTAGACGTTTTGAATCGGTGGATGTGTTGGTCACCAGCTGCTCTTACTGTCTGTAAGGCTTTGTGTATTTTGCAGTTAATATAACATCATAGTGACTGTATCGTCAATACCGCTTCCTGCTCCTCTGGGTTATGGGTTTCAATTACCCTGCCAGAAGAATGAGCAGATATTGCCATAAACCACTAAGTACAGAGAGTGGCTGAAGAATGTTTAACACCGGCCATTTCAGTGGAAGCTGAAAAGGTTTATTTACTTTATGATGACACAGCAAAGTAGGCTCCGCAGTACATCCAGCCACAACGATAGCAAATCCCTGGACCCGAAATGTCAGTATGTAAATATGCACATCCATGTGTGTTCAAACATCAGGAGCTGAGTGGAGATAGAGGGACATTTTTGGGGTTTTTTTTTTTTACATTTTTTTTTTCTCCTCTCAAAACAAATGCTCATCACTGCATTATGTTTTAAAGGCAGGCCTAACGGTAAGGATGTGTGTGTATGTGACTTACCAAATAAGACTGTTATGGTTGAAGGCAGCAAAGAAAACAGAATATCAGAAACCTTTTAGCTCATTTTCCCACATGAATGAGTCCAAGCAGTGAGTATAAATCCACTGAAACAGACAGATCTCCGATTTAACAGAAGAAAACACAGTGAAGTTTTAAAATTGGAAAAAAAGAAACAAAAAAAAAAGAAGAAACATCACTTTTTGTGAAACATTTAAAGTAGGGTTGGGCAATGGACTGAGGTGGAGCTTAGGTTTTGCTTTTTTTTTTTTTTTTAAATGGATGTAAATGTCTACATTGACAAACGCCTAGACAAGTTTATCTTTTTCAACAATTCAGTATGGAAATTGGGATTATTGTTGTTTTGTTTTCTTAAATATAGTTTTGGCAAATGAAACATGTTGGCATCCTTTATAGTACCACGTTGTTACTGTTTGATATTGCACATAAGGGCAGAAAAGTATTTTTAAATGTTTGCCTTAATTTTATACAAAGACAAAAAACAAATGACTTGCCTCCGACTGTAAAAATATATGAAAACCAGAATGACTTTTTTTGCCATAATGCCCAGCCCTAATTTAAAAGATTTCGGTAAATTCACTTCGCCTCCCTCTCATCTGTGCAAGAGTAACTGTACAGATGATTGATGAGGTGGCGTTCAAGTCTGTGTATTGCTTCCAGGTCACGCTGCGCTCGCATTTCAAAGTCAGCGGAAATGTCAGCCTGACTTCCACAGCTCAAGTTGTTCCCTCATCCCAGCATTACGTCTCAACCATCCACCTACGCTGCTAAAAAAAACCCCACATTCAACGCAAAACATAAACACATCCGAAGCGGACACGTGCATACACACATTCACGCCGACACACTCATCTCTCCGCGCTCCTTGTACTAAACAATATATCCAAATCAAAAAAGAAAAAGAAAAAAAAAGGAGGAGTCCTCTTCTGTTCATATCTCTCCAGACTCTCGTTCCTCGGAGGTGGAGCGCCGGTCCCTCTCATATGACAGGGACCTTTCCCGTTCCCTGCCTCTGGCGGCATCCGGTGACGCCGACCTCTCCCTGTTGTCCCAGTCGGCCATCTCTGCCTTGTTTTCTCGCCATCCCTCCACTGCTCCCTCCTTCCATCTCTCCTGGGACAGTGAGCGCTCTTGGTCTCGGGTGTGAGATGATCTGTCTCTGGAAGACCTGAAAGACAAAAGCCAGAGATCGTTACGGTTAGAATCTGTATGGAGGAGACAGGGGGCTCACTTAAGTTTAAATTTATTTATTTTTTGGTGGTGGTGGGGGGTAGTAGGGTGTACTACAACATATGGAATAATTTGTAAACCATGTGGAAAATTTACCAGTGCACCACATTGGTCCAGCTCTATATATCTGAGCTGGGCTTGTAGAACTTAGGAGGTCAGAGGTCAACATGTCTCAGTAACTCATGCGGTTTACACACAACCACATACACACACACATACATGTCTTTTTTTCCCCCTTTTGTGTTTTGTCTTGTTTCTGATCCTGTCATTGTGGATTGCGCATGCTGCTTTATAGAATGTATGAATGTAACTAATATATGCAACTACGTATGTAATTAGCTATTTTAACAATAACTATATTACTGAAAAATGCATTTACTAGCTTCTGGTGAATTCTTTGTTAAAACTAGATCAATCTGTGGAGAATCACAGGCTCAAACAATGATTACGGAGTTGTGCATCTGACTAAAGGACCCTGCTTTATGAATGTAGACTAGAACAGAGCAAAATAGCTCTCATTGTCATTGTGCATTCAATGAAATTAGGAGTGCTACTCCAGTCAGCAATACATTTTTAAAAAGTCAGAAAATAGAGCAAATATAAAATTCCAACCCCCCCCCCCCCAAAAAAAAAACTAACAAGTACAATAAGACAATCTTTTTTAACACAAGTACTTCAAAGTAGAATATAATAAGATATAAAATAGGAACAGGCAATATTCATAATGTTAACAGTACATATATCTATGAATTAGCAATAGTACCTGTGTATATCTACAAAGATATTTATAAAAAGTGCATTCGGACTTTAATAGATTCTGCTTTGTTGTTGTAAGAACGGAAGATTTTCGCAAGACTCATTACACTTAACCCAAAATTGTACTGGATTAATGTGTTAGGCATGTACAGGAGCCCACCTCTTCCTCTTGTGCCTGTGAGAGTGAGAGCGTGAGCGGTGCCTCTCCTTGTGCCGATGTTTCCTTTCTCTATCACGATCCCGTTCTCCACCTTCCTCTCTGGAGCGGGAGGAGCGATGGCGCCTGGAATGATGGGAAGATGAACTGCCTCCATCTCTGGATAAAAATCAGTCACATTAGACACATATGTTTAAAGTTACAGCGCCAAAGTAACTGTGGATTCTCAAATATAGGTTAGAATTGAAGAGAATGCATCGAGGCTTTCCCTTCACAGGCATTAAAGACACTATGTAGGCTTACTTTGACACATGATGCATGGAAAATCACTGCAAATTGTCAACGTCAATTCACACCCTTTGATATAATGGTGTGAAGTAATATAGCACTGAGCATTTCGGAAATGTAATACTTTTGAGTTACAAGCAATGCCCAATATGCTCTATATAATATCACCCAGTGCCACAGCAGATGGGTATTTACACTAATACATCAAACACCTCATGTTTATGTTGATAGAAAATGGAAATGCGTCCCACACCCATTCCAACCAGGATGTGGTTAGAAGTCGACAGTTGTGTGAGCCTGGAGAAAATAACCTACTGGATGAAAAAAGAAGTAGGATGTTCTAGAAGATATGGAACCGTTTATAACTACATGGAAAATTTACCAGCACAACACACTGATTTAGCTCTATATACCCGAGCAGGACTTGTAGGACTTAGGATGTCAGAGGTCAACATGTCTCTCTGAGACTCATGGAGTTCACTTATTTATATGTTTATTTTGCTTGTTGTGTTGTCCGTTTTCTCTGATCCTGTCATTGTGTGTTGTGAATGTCTTGTAGTGTATGAATGTAACTAAAATTTTCTAATGAAAAATTATTTTTAAACTGTGTTGTTTGTTCATTGCTATAGCAACTATACATACTGTATTCAATAACTATGGAACTGACAAATACACTAAATAGTAATAATAATGGATAACATTTCTCTCGCACTTTGAGGCAGCCTCTTCACTATTCATTATTGATCCATTGTTCACTCGCTCTCACCCACTCTGGTGGTGGTCAAACTACATTTGTAGCCACTTAACTCCAAACAGCCCCTCCTACCACCATCGAAATCTCATACACATTCATACACCAGTGACACAAGGACACAGTGGCAGATGACAAGGACGGAGCAAGATTCGAACCGCCAACTCTCCGGTTATTGGACGACCTGCTCTATAAAGACATACAGTATATTCTGGACTACAAGTCACTCCAAAGTATGAGTCACACAAGTCAAAAACGCATAATAACATGTATAAGTCACACTGGACTGCAAGTCGCATTTTTTGTGAAAATTTATTTTACTAAATGCAAGACCAAGAACAGACGTTTCACCTTGAAAGGCAAGTTATAATAATAATAATAATAATAGGATAGAGAGCAACAGGCTGAATAGGTGTACAGTGTGACAATACACACTGATGGATATTCAGCTGCATGAAGCATAGACAACCAACTGAATACATGTCTGGTATGATAACGTAACATATTAATAGATATTCAGATAGATATAGCATAAAGAACATCTTAACAAGTTTACCAAGCTCCCCATCCCACTAAATCCATTGAATTTCTAACCTCTGTGTTACTTCTGAACAACTCTGCCAACTCCAGAGGTAGATTAAATGTGTAGCTGTTGTCATCTCCACGGCAACAAGCTTGGGAGTGGAGACATATCTTTCGGCTGCTCGATTACTGTTTTCAGTTACATCTTTCACAACTTCCAGCTTGTAATCTGCAGAATATTTTCTTTTTGGGGACAGCTTTGTTCAGTCTTTCTCAGTAGTCTTTACAAGTTACTGGTAATGTTGAAATTTCACATTTTCTGTGGCACAAGAGTAGCAGATATTGGTACACAAGCTGAGAGTGCCCTTATGTGGTAGTCAGTGTGAAAATAAATAAACGTGAAATTATATATTTTCAAAATATCGCATACAAGATGCACCTGAGTAAAAATCCCACCTCGGCCAAACTGAAAAAAGCGCGACTTATAGTCAGGAAAACACGGTACTTTGTCGATACACAGTGTTCTATTTTCGTAGATTTATCTCTCTGAATGAATTGAGTTTTAGTAGCAGCAGTCTCACCTGTAACGGTCTCCACTTCTGGATCTGGATCTAAGATGGAAACACAAGTTAGTTTCAGTTTGCAAATGACAGAAAAACAGTTATGTCATAAACAGAAGCAGTAAAATTACATCTTGGGTTCTTACCTCCTGCGCTCCCTTTCTCGTTCTCTCTCCCATTCCCGCTCTCTCTCTCGTTCCCGTTCCATCTCCCACTTTCTCTCTCGTTCATCTTCTCTTTCTCGTTCCTCTCGTCTCTTCATTCGCATTCTTTCTTGCTTCTCTATAACTGCTTTCTGGTTTGAAAAAGAAGATATGGTACACATTTACAATACTCTTTCAACAATGTTCCACGCATCTGCAAATATTAGCGCCGTTTCTATTATTAGTAGATACATTTGACAATCGTCACTTCCAGTCACTGAGTAAGAACAGCCCGGATGCATTCCATCACTTACTCTTAGCTTCTCAAGTTTTTCACGGATTTCAATGAAGCCCAGATGCAGTTTGCCTCCAAAGTGGTCAGCAAGACGCCGGTCATTGTCATGGAGCCCCAGGTAGGCTGAGCACACCTCGCAGACACGAAGCTTTTGCTGTTGAAAGCTGGATGCGGGCATGGAGTTCCTGTAAACATCCTAGGAAAACAAATGTAAGAATGTTACTACTGTCATACAATACAATTTTTTATGACCAAACTAAACTGTGCCCATTGGAGGGAGAGAGAGAGGAGACTTTTCTTGTAGTTTGCAATGCATGGATAATAGCACCTAGTCTTGAGTATAGGGAATGAATGAAGAGAGTAGTTTTTCATTCTGCCAAAATAAGTAACCCTTTTAGTCACATAAAATGATAAATATTACATATGAATAAGTAACTCCCAATTCCTGTTGCTTGTTCAAATAATTACTAAAAGACACTATTATGTTGAATCACAGACCACCACAAATCAGTCGGTGGGTCTCTTACCTCTGCCTCCTTCTTCAAGGCTCGTGTTTTCTCCACCTTTTCTAGTATCTGCTGGGCCTCGTCCACGTTTCCCTCACCTCCCAGTTGCTCAGCACGGGCCAACAACTTCCCAATCTCTTCATTCAGCTCATGGACACGTTCGGCCTTATTGTTAAGAGCAAAGTTCAATTAATAAAACTTTCATTGTCGGAAACTAAGTGGAATCCTCATTCCAAAACAGATTTGATCATCATTCCTTCACCTTTGCAGCCACTTCAGCACTGATTTCATCCTGTGTTTCAGCAAGTCTCTTCTTGGCCAGCTCAGTTCTACGATCACAGTCAGCGATAAAAGACTGAAGGTGTTCAGCAGCCTGTGAGCAAACATGACAAATGACTGTTTCTGTATATCAAATACCAACCACAAGACATAGTGAATACTTAGTCTGAACGTATTTATTACAAGTCAATGACACCTTAGAAGCGTCCAAACAGCCATCGCTGCTTGCATTCTACCTGCCATCACGTCTGCATACTATATTTTAAGAAGAATTACTCTGCAAATGCAGAACAAGTTCTTGATACGTTCCCTACATAATTAAATTACAAGGCAACACTTAAGGAAAAACTGGTGGAAGTACTTCTCATGATGGCCCAATTGATGCTTCTTGAACTCGGTCATCTCATAACCCTATATCACAATGAGGGTCATACTGTGTATTTACTAAAATGTTTTAGCCGAAAGATGCAGCTGTTTACACTTTATTTTCTCAAATACATTTACACATTATTGTCCCCAATTCCCATTCAGTCAACCTAAAGATTTTAGTTTAACTTTTTATAATACCCCAACAAAAGTACCTACTCACATGGCAGGATAAAGTACAACAACAGAAGGCAATGCAGTCTGGATGGCTTGTATTTGAAAGTGTGTGTGTAGAACTCACGTCAAGCTCGAAGAAGTACTCCTGCTCCTTGGAAGCAATCTCATAATCAGCTCTGAGTGCCAAGTCATGGACTTTTACACACTCTCCCAGGTCCATCCTCTGTAGTAATCAACATCACATCACAAGATAATGTTCGGATGCCTCGGTGAAAATGTATTCCACTAACTAAAACTAAATGAATCAATAATTTAATCATCTTAAATTGTAGTCCTGTCCTAGAGGCACGTCACTGGCATCACATTACAGCCAATGGGCCTTTGCTTTTAACAGAGGAGAGATGTTTTTTTTTAACAGATGAGAGATGTTCTCTCATTTGTATCTAGTGATGTGGAGTCAACATGAGGTGTAACAGAGATATTTTAAAACACAGTAAGCTGAACATACACGCCAAAGACTACGTTTCAGAAAGAAAGGTTCCTGCAGAATTAGATCAATAGGTTTAATACTTTGTAATATAGCCTTCTCAGTGGGTGTGACAATGTGAGACTCACCGTGCCGGACAGGATATCATGGGGACACGAGTCTAAAAGGTGGCTTTTGCAGACCCGCTCATCTGTGAATTTAATTCTCTGCCGCATGGTGTCTCCTTTAAAAGAACACAAGACAAGCAATGAGTAAGGGCATTTACAGTTTACTATCCAGCTCACTGTGCCCCCTGGTATGTCAACGAATCCCACGGCAACCTAACCCACTTAACATGTTTGGGCCGATTCACACCTGTCATCTTTGTATCATCAAAAGCTGAAGTTAGCTACTATGTATACAGAGAGAGTAAAAATGACATCTGGTGGAGAGAAATACAGCATTGAGAGGAAACAGGGCACTGGATAAGTCTGCACAGTTAGCAACGTGTAACCACGACCGTCGTTAGTAAAAACAAATTCATGCGTGACGTGTTGGCAACAACTTATTTTGTCATGGTGCCCAACTCAAAACGACAACAGGTAGCTAACCCGGCAGCCTGTATGCTAGCTAGCTAGCTTGTTAGCAGGGTGCTACATAGCGGTAGCATGTCGCTCTGACATCCTTGTTAGCACGGTGGCTAATGCTAGCAACAACATAAAAGTCCCGTGTTCGGCGTCAAGCGCGCGACAGACATGAAACCCCGGGCCTTCCTCACCGTCTCTCCCCGTCCCCATGAGCTGGTCCAGCATCGCCCGCATCTGTGCCTGGGCCGACATGTTTTCAGTAGTGTTTTTTTGAAGCAAAACGTTGTGTGCGAGTCACTCGTCGCCGCTAGCAGCAGTGGTAGTCTTCACGCATGCAGGCCTCGTTTCGGCTCCTCCGCCACTGTTACCGCAGGACAAGTTTTACAATCACAAGGAGAAAGAGGAAGGGGAAAAAAATGTAAAAAAAAAAAAACAGACGAAAATCCCGTTGCGCCAGCGAGCTTTGAGTGCGTAACGTGACAAAAGGTGTGTCAAACCGCACTTAATCGGCTAAGTCTTAAACGTGACTTTGTGACGGCGCGGGTCGGTTGTGGTCGGTTGGTCAAGTGTTCACGAGCGTCTGTTTGAAAAGTGCCGGAGTTCCCTGTTCCGCACACGAGCCGCTCCACTCAGCGCACACCGGGCCTTTTCTTTGGTTCGCAGACTTTGTTTTGCATCGAAGGTAGTCACCCACCAGTTCCTGCTTTAACATAGTATTCGAGATTATATTTATAGCACGGCGGCGGCCCAAAAAAAAAAAAAAAGTTGGCAAGTTTATTCAACGTCCTTTCTTCCTTCCGTCTTCCCCTCACTTCACTTCCCTTCCGTGCGCGCCGCCGCCGTATCGTGGGAGCGCGCTCTCGCAGCAACAGAATCAGAATACTTTCGACTTAGACTTCCTTTATTGACATTACATAGACACACACAATGAATCTGCTAACGAAATGTCATAAAATTGTCAGCTGATGATACAAATAAATATGGAAAATAGAAAAGTGCACAGTTGATGAAATGAATCCAAAGCCAAGAG
>JAPTHA010000001.1:9797851-9814740 GCA_029814585.1 Gymnapogon annona
TATTTTTCATCATATTTGCAGTATCTCTCTGTGTGTGTCTTGTCTTATATGTGCTGCTGTAACCTGAAATTTCCCCCATGGGACTAATAAAGGTTCCTATAAAGGTTTACTAAAGGTTTACTAATCTAGTTCCATAGTCATCCCTAATGAAGGATGTTTTAATCTTCATACACAAACTAAAATGCTCTAAAAACCTTTTTTCCCATCCTCATAGCGTCACTCTGACTGTGCATGAACTTGAGAAAAATCCCATGGTACATTAATTAAAAACTTCAACAAGTCCAAGTCATGCAGGTGCTGGTACCCACCCAACACGTAGATGCGTCCGTGTAGTGCAGTGACTCCCAGAGCGCTGCGTCTGTGCCTCATGGAGGCAGCAAAGCTCCACGTGTCTGTCTCCACATCGTAGCGCTCCACCGTGTTGAGCTGATTTGTGCCGTCGTAGCCTCCCATCACGAAGATGTTGTTTCCAAGTGCACATACACCTGAAGGTCAAGTTTAATCAGCTGTTATTTTCTACATCTACAGATGTCCAAAGAGTAGAAATAAATCAGCCGATGCATAGAGTATGACACACACAAAACCATACGTGACTGAAGAAAACTGTGGCTACACAAATGTTCTCAGAGTATGTAAAAAAACAACATTATTTTATTCATAATAGAATTAAGACCAGGGGTGTCAAACTCATTTTTGTTCATTGGCCAAATTCAGCCAGATTTGGTGTGAAGTGGGCGGGGCCAGTACAATAATAACAGAATTACACGTCAAACTGTCCTCATATGATGAAAATGTTTACGTCTACAAACTGTCCTTTAAAACAATGAATAACATTAACAACCTCAGAACTCTGAAGAAAAATAAGTGTAATTTTAACAACATTATACCTCAGTTTATAATTTATGCATGAACAACTGACAGATCACCGTGGGTCTACAGATACACAAAACATTTACTAACAGGTAGAATATTGATAAAATTGCACTCCTCTAAAGGCATTTCAGGTTGTTTATATATGGTCAGGTTATTTATTTTATTTGTGAAATTATACTTTATAAATTTAAATACAGGAAAATTCCACAAAAATATTTACATTAAGCAGAGAAAATTTTGAATGTGTACTTATAGATTATAAATGATAGTAATTTTCCCAATCTGTGTGTGGAACCTGAACTATAATTTTTTGCAAATATTTGGCCCCTGGGCCGCATGTTTGACAACCCTGGTTAAGAGGATAATCGTGCATAAATGTGAAGCACTAGTAGATCTACAAAATAGAAGATGGTTCAAAATCTATTTGTATACTAGTTGTTTTGCTATGAATATTGATCAAATATCTGCTTAGAGCTACCAAACATAAACCACAGATGGAAAACTCACATCAATCATTTTCAAACTTTAAAACCCGACTGTTTGTGTAGTAATAGGCTTTTATTAAAAGAGAAGCTTCTCATTTTCCTCTCACCAGCTCCAGAGCGGACGGTGTTCATGGAGGCCATGGTCCTCCACTCGTCCCTCTCAGGGTAGTAGCATTCACAGGAGCTGAGCCGGTTGGCTCCGTCAAACCCCCCCACGGCATAAAGCAGCCGGTTGATGACGGTCACGCCCACCCCAATACGGCGTGTCAGCATAGGGGCCACCAGGTGCCATTGGTCTTTTTCTGGATCGTATCTGCCAAGAGAAACCACAGATATATTTACTGTTACAGAATGGTCCGTTACATCAGGGTGCAGATATTCACAGATGAGCTTGTCTTACTGTACGTTCAACCACTGATCGTGATGAAAACAGAGCTACATCTATCACACAGAGCACTGCCAACAAATGTGCATTCGTGTGAATATGTCAGTCTGGCCTTATTTGAATTCCTTCAAACAGATGAAACGACAGGGTCAAGAAAGTGTTTGCTGCCTTTGAAAACCCTGAAGCCAAACATACTGAAGAAAATTAAGTCTGGAAGGGTTAAAGCATGTCAAACATGCGACAGGGGGGCCAAATGCGGGCTGCCAAAGGTTCCAATCCGGCCCGTGGGATGAATTTGTGAAATGCATAAAATTAAAGTTCAGGCTCCATGTACAGACTGGGAAAAACATTAACATAATAACCGATAAGTACAACTTCAAAATTTTCTCTGTGTAAAATACTTCCATGTATCCTGTAAAAATACTTCATAATAACTTGAACAAATACAAACAACCTGAAATGTTTGGAGAGGTGTAATTTGATCAATATTCTACCTGCGACTTGCTACTAAATGTTTTGTGTATTTGTAGATCCACTGTTATCTGTAAGTTGTAATGTACATGTATAAATATAAATTGAGGTATAATAATATTAAAATTGCACACATTTTTCTTAAGAATTTTGAGGTTGTTGATATTATTCATTGTTTTAAAGGACAGTTTGTAGACCAACATTTTCATCATGTAAGGAAAGTTTAGAGTTGACATTGATATGTAGTAATAATGAATGAATGAATGAACGAATGGCCCCGCCCACTTCACAACAAATTTGGCTGGATTTGGCCTTTGAACTAAAATGAGTTTAATACCCTTGGGTTAATGGTAGAGTTGGAGCCCGGGACTTTCCATCACGGGGGCATTCTGGAAAATTGTTCATGCTCCTTTTTTTCTCACAATCAATGTTTGCCTGGTTAATATTTGCTACTTGCGTCATCAGGGGACTATAAACAAACGGTGGGTAAATCTGTAACTGAATTAATTCATTTGCATAAGAGTTTAAGGACTGTTCTCTTCTAGTCACTTGTAATTCGCACTTACTAGAAATCGCAACATCAATCCTTGTGAGGCTTTGAATCATGTCTCCGCAGCAGAATTACACGTTAAATACTTGTTAATGGGACATGATGATGGCTTGATGGCTTGGATACTTATCATCCAGACACTTTCTGTTGATGAAGATGTATGTGTTGAGATTGCTGAGCAGCTTAAAAATAAAAACTCTTTCATTAGTCGACTTCCAGCCATCATTTCACCAGCCAAAAAAAACATCAACTTCCTTGTTGAAAGTCTCAGGCAACTATAAATGAATTACAGGAAGTGAAGCAAATCTATTATAAACCTAATTTCTTTCCAGGAAGTCATAGGCTTCTGCATTGACTAAATAAATAGAAACAAAATGTCTGTGTGTGAGCCCGTTTGTCCTCTTCTGGACTTTAGCCACTCTAGGTTTTTCTTACTTATGATTAAATCAATACACTAAGCCAGGCCACAGGCTTTAAAAGCAGGCTGGCACAGTGGTAGTTCATTGAAGGCTTCTCTATCTGCTGACAGTCAAAAGGACAGTGCTTGTGGCATATTTCCTACTATTTATCAACAGCAGATCAGACTGTGGCTGTACTCAATACATGTTACTGGTTTAAGTTTACAGTTCCAATGGTCTGTTCAGAGGAATCATCTGTGATGATAAAAACAAAACCCGGGTCTAGCATATTTTTGATGATACAAGACCTTTTAAATACGCAGTTTCTGCTGCAAGTACACTGCAGGTAAGGACTATAGATGTCATGACTTCTACATGTACAAGTGGTGTCAACTTGTGGAAAAAAAAAATCCCACGCTGCTTCGGTGAGAGATGAAAGTCGTCTGGAATCTGGTTTGGTGACCTGTCAGCATTACTCACCACAGACAAACCTCCTGACCATGAAGTCTGTCTACTAGTAAATCTAACTAAAGTCAAAACTGTCAAAGTATGTGAAGAAACAAACAGAAATTCTGTTGACAATCACTAAAAAATGTATTGACAGAACATGGAAATTAGACTCCTCCCCCCTCCCATTTAGCATGTGGTTAGAAGAAGTCAACAGTTGTGTGAACCTGGAGAAAATAACCTACTGGATGAAAAAAATAAGTAGGATGTACAAGATATGAACCATGTCTAAACTACATGGAAAATTTACCAGCACACCACATTGGTTCAGCCCTATATACCCGAGCAGAGCTTGCAGGACTTAGGAGGTCAGGGGTCAACATATGTCTCTCTGTGACTCATGCGGTTCACTTATTTGCTTTTTTTTCCCTTTGTGTGTTTTGTTTGTTGTCTCTGATCCTGTCATTGTGTGTTGTGAATGTTGTCTTGTGGTGTATAAATGCAACTGTAATATTGTCTAATGAAAAAAAAAGATAATGTGAAAAAAATAACAACAAAAAAACCCCCCACTCTGAACAAAACAACCTGAACAAAACAGACATGGTTGATTCTGTTCAAGTACAATATAATCAGTGGGGAGTCATTGATTTTTAGGGTGTTTTCAGACTTCACAAACCTCAACAAGGTCCCTGAAAATAAGGGCAGGTTTATTCATTTAGACTTCTGGTGTCTTACCTTTCAACACTATTGTGATGGATGCAACCATGTGATCCACCAACTGCATATATCATGCCATCGATGACCCCGACTCCTATTCGGTTCCTGGGTACGCTCATCGGTGCACATGGTAGCCAGCAGTTGTTCATGGGATTGTAGCAGTCCAGTGCATTGGAGTCCATGTTGCCGTCAGGAGCGTTGTTTCTTCCACCAACAGCGTAGAATAGTCCGCTGATCACACACGCCGCCAGGCCGCTGCGGGGTACCTGCAGGTCAGCGAGTCTCAGCCACGCTCCCGTACAGGGGTTATACGCCTCAAGGTAGCTGAGGGACTGACGGAAATAGCCCCCTGATGTGTAAATCAGCTGTGGCACCCTGGGTGTTCGGCAAGAAATGACTTTGGTGGGTTTGTGGAGGGTGAGGTCTTGGAAGATTTGAGCCAGGTAGTCTTTACATTGAGGGTCCCAGTCTAGAGACTGGAGCTGGGCCTGTAGGAAGTTGGGGGTGAGGGAATGGCAGCGGACGGCCTGTAGCAAGGCCTGGACGTATGGTCTCCTGTTCTCGCGGTCGTAGCGAACCCATGCCACACATGCCTGAAACACTTCGGACTCGCAGCGCACATTGAGCTCGTCGCGACTGATGAGGGTCACCAGCTGGCAGTGGGACAAGTTGAAGAACTCCTCCTGGGTCGACACCTGAGAAGAAAAGCGCCGTACAAAATGCAAGGTTTGAATGAATTCAAGGGTTTCTAAGTTAGCAGACTCTATACAGCCATTAAAACAAACAAACAAACAAAAACCATTTCAAAGAAAGGAGAGTTGAAGTAAGCATGGCTTTGTCAAAGGAAGAAAGAGTTGGATGGTACTTGTCAGTGGACATGAAAAATGGTCATATCCAAAGAATTTAATGGATGTCATTCCAGGAGAGATACAATTGGTTTTTCCAACGGTGGCAAAGGCAATAAGGAAATTTAAGGAAACAGGCAGCATCATGGACAAACCGCGTCCTGGGCGACCAACTGTATCAGACCAAACCAAAGAAATTGTTACAGCTAAAATGTACACAAGCCCCCCCCTCAAAAAAAAAACAAACAAAAAAATACCAATCCGCAGGACATCTGTGGAGTTAGGTATTCCAAAATCAACCGTTGGTCAAATTTTTACCAATATGTCCAGACTTTACGAACACTGTAGAACAGTGAACTGCTGCCAATTAAACACAGGGCATCAGATGGATTATATGTGGCTCAATTCCACACAGGATCACAAACAATACTCTACTTTTGTTAAGAATATGAAAGAAGTTTCAGATTTACTGAGCCTGTTACGTGAAGTGACACATTGTTGACTCAGAAAGAGGTTTCATCACCTCTGCCTGAGAAACGCATCAGGAATGAGAATTAGGTGTCCTTATTCTAGTTGGCAACTTTTTGCTGTCAGGTGTGCACCTGCCACAGACTAACCCACTCACCAATACTCATGACTCACAGCTTGCACATTTAACTATTCTCACACACAGCCAACAGCCGATTGTTTGTTGCCCTGAAGCAGAAAGACAGAAACCACAATGGAACAAAGGAAACAGCATTTGTTTAAGTGAGTGCCAAGCTGAGACAATGTTTCTGACTGACTAAGCAAAGACAAAACCTCTATCCAGGATAAATCTGAAATAAAGCTTTCAACCCTGCATCCATTTGTTTGAAATAAATCAGCAAACCTATAGTATCACAATAGGAAATAGATATAAAAGGCACCAATCCATTTGCTTCTGACGATAACTGTGTTAAAGGAGAACATCCTCCTTTCATATGCACTGATTCCACATCTGCTAAGCTTCATACAAGTCTGCGTCATAGGCAAATTTTTCATGAGAAAGGTATCTGAAGCTTTACCTGGCTGAAGTTCATGTAGATGTATTCACGAGCCTTCTGATGAAGCTCCGTGCAGCCAATCTGCTCAGCAAAGTTAGCAATGCCAATGGCGTTGCTGGGATCGAGCTGCTGAACCAGGAAATCGCAGCAGGCCTTGACCACACAGTCAATCTGGTACATGACAGCGCCGTTCATCACGTGGATCACACATTTCTCCCCCACAGAGATGCTGGCTGTGTAGGCAAACTCGATCAGTCTGTCCATGACCTGAAGTATGGGAGACAGACAAAGACCAGCGAAAAGGTCACATAATGATAGAGACGAGGGTGAGAAGAGGGAACCTGTGCTCCTATGTGATCACCTGAGGAAGAGACCGACGGTGACATGTGGTTTTGGATGTTCTTATGCAAATGTACCCAGTTTTCAACTAAATATCTGAAATAAAAATCTCCACATGGTTGTGTTCCATATTGCAGGGGTTCTGGCAGGGGGTATGTGAAACTCTTTCGAGAGTCTACGGGGTTACACTCCCACTGGACCCTGAAGTCTGTTTACTAGGGAACCTAACTGAAATCCTGCTTATAGTCGCCAAGAAATGTATCAATATGTGGTTGGACGAAGTCAACAGTTGTGTGCCCCTGGAGAAAATAACCTACTGGATGCATAGAAGTGACATCTTCTGTAAGATATGGCAACCATTCTTAAATTACATGGAAAATGAACAAGTACACCACATGGACTCAGCTTGGTGTGCCTGATTTACACCACATGGACTCAGTGCTATATACAGTACATTTATACACTACATGGGCTCAACTCCATATACATACACCACATGGACTCATTCTATATACATATATACACCGCATGGGCTCAACTCCATATATCGGAGTTGAACATGTGTGATGGAGGAGGTGTGAGGTTAACATGTGTCTCTCTGCGTACTGTGTAGTTCGTATTGTCAACGTCTGGTCTTGTCCTGGCTGTCTTCTTTTTGTCTCGTCTTGTCTTGTGCTGTTTGGTTTTCTTTGGGTTTTGTTTTGGCTGTCGCCTCTGGCCTTGTTAATGTGGCTGGGGGGCGGGGCCTGCTGGTGAACAAATGTAACTGTTGTGTGATGTAATGTAATGTTGTTGTCTAATGAAAAGGAAAAAAATAAAATATAAAAAATAAATAAATAAAAATGACTTATTTCTTTTATATACGTTGGGTCATTTAAATTAACGTGAACTTGGACAATGCAAGTAGAGGCCTTGATCGGAAGACATGGATTCAACTGAGTGGGTTGTGTAAGGACGGGCATCCGACGTAAAAACTCCTGCTAAACGCAAATATGCGAATTGGATTCACTGTGGCGACCCCGGAAGGGAAAAAGCAGAAAGAAATCATCATCTGAGAGAATACTTATGTCTATGACAACTCCACTTTCTCCTCCTCTTTAGTGTGCAAAAATGTTAAAATGTTGTCGTTTATTCATTCAACACTTAACCTAACCTCTAATATATGCTCAATTGAATGCCTCAGAAAAAAAAAATAAAAAATCACACATCTTGACTTTTTATGGTTAGTTTCATGTTCACTTCCATGTTTTCTGTAACTGAAGTTGATGTGTATTTTCAGCAACCCAGTTTTAAATATATCCTGTATATTCTATTATTTTGGCTTAAAGCTGCGCATTGTGACACGTGGACTCTGTTTATTATGGAGTCATCTTTAAAGTCATCTATGAAAAACCATTTGTGATCAAAGTCATATACTACAGCAAATATTCTTGTGCAGTACAGCGAAAGTAGCTTAATGTGAGACATCAACATTGTCCTTTATTCATGTCTTTATCTTCTTTTATTATATATATAACTACATACTATATATCATTTGTATTGCTTAAAAAAATGTGTTTTGTCTTTATTGAATGTTGGAATGACATCAGTTGCTCTCAACCAGGTCCCACTTGAAAAACTTTTATTTTTTAAATGTAAATGAGTTTAACAGTTGGCTATTTCTTGACCCCAAACTACATGGGCCTCTAACAAGACAATACTATGGTCGACCTTAATAACAGGGGTAAAACAAGACGGAATCCAAGTTTTAAACACTGAACACTGTCTTAAACACTGTCATTATCTTTCAAATCACAGCAAGTGTTATAATAATTCAGCCAATGCTAAAATCATCACTGCATCTCATCTTTTTATAATCATTCCTCTGATATCTACAGTTTATCACAGGTATCTACAGAGATGTTTAGTGCAATACGCCCTGAACCTTTTGTGTCAGAGATTGGCGGCCACGCTGCCGTCAGTCTGCCCCACGCTGTTTACCACCACAAGAGTGTGAATGTGAGAATGAATGGATTTCAAATAAATAAATAAATCCCTTTTGTGTTTGTGAATATTTTGCTGCGTTACATCTCGGACTCACCTTCGGATGGATCCCCTCGATGGGCACCAGCTCCATACCACACTCCTTCAAGCCGTTGGTGAACATGGCCCTGAAGACTGGAGAGGAAGACGCCAACACCACTTTATGAGCCACGAAGTCCACGGCCTCCAGGTCTTTGTAACGCACGCGCAGCGTCACATCGCACAGCTGTCGCTCCAGCCGCAGCTCGTTCATGATGTTGAAGGCAGCCGCTGTGTGACTCTCCAGGGTGTAGCTGAAGACGCGGTGGCCGTTGCGCGTGGACGGAGTCACCAGCGCTTTGCATTCTGTCAGGCACTGTGTCATGTCCTCCCCTTTCCCCTCCCCTGGTGTTATACCTCAACAGCACTGAGCCGTGTTATGGGTCATCCTTGCACCATGCGCTGGCATGGCTAAAACCAAAGAGGAGAACTTGAACTGAAGAACTTGGCAGATGACAAGACGACACAGGACGCTCCGACTCTCCTGGGTGTTTCCAATTCTCTTTGCTTAAGTGTCACCGGTCAAACTTCACTTCTGTGGACAGGAGGACTTCCTCGCTCTGTTCAGGGCCTGAGTCCAGTCACATTGCTCATTATGGCATCACTAAAAATGTCTATTCCACTTTCCACTCGTGGCCAGCTGCACTTTCACATGATTCAGTTCCAACATTGTCAGAAGGTCTCGAGTCCAAATTCCGTTCGCTTTGTCCAAGTGTTAACCTTGCGAAACCTGGGGCGACAAGTAGAGCGTTTTAACTAAACAAGTACACCATGACTATATTCTTTGTTTATAATGGCAACAGTTGTGTTTTTCCTTTTTCTGTGGGGGTTGTTCACACAAACTTGTTCATCACTGTAGACAAAGAAACCTGACTCTTGCAATATGCCTCTATTATGTCTGAACGATTTTTTTTTCTTTTCAGTTTTTCTAAATTGCTCAAATGTTTTCAATGAAGCATTTGATCAAAGATACAGAGTCAGCAACGAGAATATGTGCAGATATACTTAAATGCTTACACGAGTCCGTCACTGGAGAAGGCGCGCTTGCATCTTGATTGCTCCAGAAACGGGACGAGGCAGAAAGAGGTTTGATTTACTGCTTCACTTTGAAGAGATAATAATTCAATCTCACTTCAGAAGGCGACGCTTTCCGATAAGAGCTGCAGAGTCAGACGCCGTAGATGAGGCAGTGGAAGGCTTGTTGACTTCACTTGGCGGAAAAACACAGGGTCGAGTGCCAGGAGTATCCCAAGTGGAACGTGGAGACTTTGGGAATGAGACACCTTCCTCGAGGTTACGCAGCCAAGGAATTTGTTTGCACCGCTGTGTTTACTAGGAGGTGGATGGCTCAGCTGTCAACTGAAAATAGAGGAAGAGAGGGAGAAACTCAGATGGTGTAAGCCTTCAATAGTAATAGACCTCAATCAACACAATCCCCATAAAACTATTTAAAATTCATTCTACACGGAGCCAAAACTATCATGTCCGATTTTTTTGTCTGCCAACTTTTAGAGACACACTGGATGAAATGTAAACATAATTCAGTAGTTTTATTTTTTAAAGTTCCACAATGTACAGTATATACGGTATATATAAATAGACATCAGAAGCCAAGATGTTGTCTGCGTTGAGAATTTTTATTGTATAAAAAAGCTCCTCCAGTTTTGCAACTCCCTATTAGTGGAATGGCTTTTTACATTACAGTTGTTGCGCAGAATACCAGCCGCCATTTCAAAAATACTAACAAGTACATGTAACAAGTTCATCAACGTCCAAATCTTCAGTGACACTTGAGAAGTTTATCTCTGCCTTTCATCGGTGTTGTGTCACCACATTTTTGACCGGCACTGTCACGTCTCTGTGAAGCAGAACGCCACAGAGCAGGTTTGTTTTATTTTCGTCATGAACATCTTCATGTCACAGCTACTTTGAAAAAGCTCTTCTCTTCTTCAGTTCTTTGTAGTCACATGTTAAAAGAACTGGAGCGGACAGAGGTCAAGATGATTCAGGTTTCAATCTGAGGATTTGAGAATAAATGAAGAACTACGGAACAGTTTATGTGTAGTGTGTTTCCATAGCGACTTATATTAGGCCTGAATTTATCCGGCTGGCATGACTGAGCGTTTTTACTGTCCTGTGACTGATCCGGCTGTGGGGTTGGAGCAAAGGGAACAGTTTGTTCATCGGCCGACAAAATCCAATCACAGAGTCAGGGACTCTCCCTGAAAACAGACGCGGGCAAAACGGAATGAAACAAAAACATTTAACTACAATTGTGTCAGATTAAATGTTTATCCACTATATCACGGTCTAATAACGTTAAAGAAATCTGCTGCGACGCATGAAACTGAAAAACAGACACATACTCTGCAGAGCGATTCAGAAATGAATCATTCTCCTGGGAAGAACTGGGCTCACATCCACCAAGGGAACATTTACATCACTGCACGCAGTGATAATGGGCTACGGGCGTTTCCATTGGAGCCCCTTTTTTAAAAACCCAACCTGCCTGTTACACCAATGTGCACAATGGACGCTAGCTGACTGGTACTCCTTGATCGGGAAGAGTCACAGTTACTCAGCAACAATGCTGCTGTAAAAGTTCAGTTATATAACAACGTGAACGTGCATCTGGCTTGCACGCAGTAATCATTACCTCAGGTGGTGATAACAGAGGGCACTGCGCTGGCAAAGTTATATGGGCTCGTGGTTACACATTTTGCAAGTGTTCTATTCATTGACTTAGTAAAGATGAAGTAGATCTGATCACGACTGCTGGTATTTTTTTTTTGGCATCAGAGGGATGATGTCTGCTGTTATCGGCCCCCCAGTTAAGCCCACTGTAATATGAAACCCACTGATATTTTGATTTACTGCTGTGCTTTTATCCCTCCGGGTTTCTGAGTAAAACTCTTTCAGAGAACATATTGCACAACTTTCCCCCTCAGAGTCAGAAACTGCCAAGTGACAACTCCGATAATACTCTGAGTATATTGCTGCACATTTCTGCTTTGTAACAGTGTTATTTCCTGCAAATTGTAAATATAGGAACTGTTCCTAAACGGCCAGTTCAAATTAGAAATTACTTCTAGAGCAGGTGTTCCCTTTTTTAAAACGCCATGTTGAATAGACATGCACTACAGCACGATGTTGAATTGACGATTAAAGCTAGAAATACATGACACTCAATACCTTGTCGCGTTTAGATTTAAGAATTACAGAATTGTCCCCTAAATGTTCCACTTTCAGCATCTTATAAGTGTAACATCTGCCACATGACAAATCTGAAGCCATCACTTCAGGATCTGTGAGAGAACGCATTTCAGATTTCTCATGCCGTCAGTCATAAAATCGCCCTTAGTTGCGGCACAATTTATGATTAACTGTACAATGGCAGCTCACAATGACCCGTCTTCATGCCTTCATACACCGATCATGAGACCACACTGTGCAACACCTTAAAAAACAAAACAAAACAAAGTACACGTCGTACCCCAGTTTGTGTAACAATGATTCAGGCCTGGAGACGGAATTGCACAATAAAAACAAACTTTGCTCTGGAGTTTATGGCGTGTCACAGTTCGCCGATTAATTTTACATTTCTGCTTTGTAACTGTGTCATTTCCTGCCAATCAAAAATATAGAAGCTGTTCATAAATGCCCAGTAGAAACTGCTTCTAGAGCAGGACATGCACTTTAGCACAACGCTGAAGATAGATTAAGAGTGGAAATACATGACACTCAATCACAACTCAAAAGTGAAACACCCGCTGCTGCAGGATGATAAATCTGAAGCCGTCACCTTCAGGATCTGTGAATGAATGCATTTCAGATTTCTCAAGCAATTAGTAAGAAAACAACCCTTGGCTGCAGAGAAAAAAATATTAACTGGAAAATGGCAGCGTACAATGAATGAGCCATCTTCACGCTTTCAAACACAGATCATGTGACACCTCACCGTGCAACACCTTTAAAAAAACCCAAGTACACCTCCTACCCCAGTTTGTGTAACAAGGATTCAGGCCTGGAGACGGAACTGCACAATAAAAACAAACTTTGCTCGGGAGTTTATGGAGTGTCACGGCACGTCAATTAATTTTAAATTTCTGCTTTGTAACTGTGTCATTTCCTGCCGATTACAAATGTAGGAACTATTCGTAAATGCCCAATTCAGATTAGAACTTCTAGATCAGGTGTTCCTATTTGTTTTTTTAAACCCAAAGTTAAATGGACACGCACTGTAGCGCAATGCTGAAGCCTGTTTAAAATAAGAAATACATGATACTCAATCACATCTCAAAAGTGAATCATCCGCTGCTGCAGGATGATAAATCTGTAGCCGTCGCCTTCAGGATCTGTGAAAGAATGCATTTGAGATTTCTCATGCAGTCAGTAAGAAAACAACCCTCAGAAAAATAGAGGAAAAAATATGATTAACAGGAAAGTGGCAGCGTACAATGAACGAGCCATCTTCACGCTTTCAAACACAGATCATGTGAGATCTCACTGTGTAAGACCTTTAAAAAAAACAAGTACAACTCCTACCCCAGTTTGTGTAAGAAGGATTCAGGCCTGGACACGGAACTGCACAATAAAAACAAACTTTGCTCGGGAGTTTATGGCGTGTCGCAGTACGTCGATTAATTTTACATTTCTTCTCTGTAACTGTGTCATTTCCTGCCGATTACAAATGTAGGAACTATTCATAAACACCCAGTTCAGATTAGAATGCCTAGATCAGGTGTTCCTATTTGTTGTTTTTTTTAAACCAATGTTAAATGGACACGCACTGTAGCGCAATGCTGAAGCCTGTTTAAAAGAAGAAATACATGACACTCAATCCCATTTCAAAAGTGAAACGTCTGGACAATAACCTGAAAAATCTTTATAAGCTTAATTTAGTTGGTCTACTCCAGAAGGTGGGAGAGGATCTGAAGAGATGGATGGACATGCCTCTTACCCTATTGGGCAGAATTAATGTCATTAAGATGAATGTCCTACCTAGAATCTTATATATGTTTCAATCACACCCCATCCAAGTTTCTACAACATTCTTCTCCTCACTTAAGAAAGTAGTTAGGCAATTTATAGGCAATTTATATGGTAAGACACCAAGAGTTAGCTTGGATACACTAATCTTGAACCATGAGGATGGGGGCCTGAAACTACCAAAAGTGAAACATCCGCTGCTGCAGGATGATACATCTGAAGCCGTCGCCTTCAGGATCTGTGAAAGAATGCATTTGAGATTTCTCATGCAGTCAGTAAGAAAACAACACTCAAAAAAATATAGAGAAAAAATATGATTGACAGGGAAGTGGCAGCGTACAATGAATGAGCCATCTTCAGGCTTTCAAACACAGATCATGTGACACCTCACTGTGCAACACCTTTAAAAAAAAAAAGTACACCTCACACCCCAGTTTGTGCAACAGTGATTCGGGCCTGCACTATAAAAACAAACTTTGCTCGGGAGTTTATGGAGTGTCACGGCACGTCGATTAATTTTACATTTCTGCTTTGTAACTGTGTCATTTCCTGCCGATTACAAATGTAGGAGCTATTCATAAACGCCCAGTTCAGACAAGAACTTTTAGATCAGGTGTTCCTATTTGTTTTTTTAAACCCCAAGTCGAATGGACATGCACTGTAGCGCAATGCTGAAGCCAGATTAAAAGTAGAAATACATGACACTCAATCACATCTCAAAAGTGAAACATCGGCTATTGCAGGATGATACATCTGAAGCCGTTGATTTCAGGATCTGTGAAAGAATGCATTTGAGATTTCTCATGCAGTCAGTAAGAAAACAACACTCAAAAAAATATAGAGAAAAAATATGATTGACAGGGAAGTGGCAGCGTACAATGAATGAGCCATCTTCAGGCTTTCAAACACAGATCATGTGACACCTCACTGTGCAACACCTTTAAAAAAAAAAAGTACACCTCACACCCCAGTTTGTGCAACAGTGATTCGGGCCTGCACTATAAAAACAAACTTTGCTCGGGAGTTTATGGAGTGTCACGGCACGTCGATTAATTTTACATTTCTGCTTTGTAACTGTGTCATTTCCTGCCGATTACAAATGTAGGAGCTATTCATAAACGCCCAGTTCAGACAAGAACTTTTAGATCAGGTGTTCCTATTTGTTTTTTTAAACCCCAAGTCGAATGGACATGCACTGTAGCGCAATGCTGAAGCCAGATTAAAAGTAGAAATACATGACACTCAATCACATCTCAAAAGTGAAACATCGGCTATTGCAGGATGATACATCTGAAGCCGTTGATTTCAGGATCTGTGAAAGAATGCATTTGAGATTTCTCATGCAGTCAGTAAGAAAACAACCCTAAAAAAATATAGAGAAAAAAAATATGATTGACAGGGAATTGGCAACGTACAATGAATGAGCCATCTTCATGCTTTCAAACACAGATCATGTGACACCTCACTGTGCAACACCTTTAAAAAAAAAAAAAAAAAAAGTACACCTCACACCCCAGTTTGTGCAACAGTGATTCGGGCCTGCACGATAAAAACAAACTTTGCTCGGGAGTTTATGGAGTGTCACGGCACGTCTATTAATTTTCTACACTTTTTACTGAGGTGTCAGCTGTTGTCAAAGGCGCTGAGCAAACAATAACCACGGGTCTCCCAAGTGAAACCAAAAAAAACAAAAAAGGAAGGCGAAACATATCCGTGAGCAATTTTCTTTTTGACAACGAACTACATTACTCCGTGACTCATCCCTAACTCTTCCAACAACGAGCAAACAGTGGAACTGGAAGTCCCAAAACATGACCCAGAACTGAAGCCAGTCCTTACATAACCCCTGATCAACATTGATTTCCGCGCTTTTCCCCCCAAAACATTTCGCACAAAAACACACACACACAGCTCCGGTAACCCGTTTTTTTTTTTAAACCGAACGTCTATTTTTTTCTTAACGTTTGTTTTTAATCTGAATCACATACAGCGTTGTCGTCGGGGGATAAAATGAAGAGTATTTTTTCAGGTGAAGCGGTGTCGATTCCGTTGTCGACGAAATAGGACTCGGTGTATCCGTAACCAAAAAAAAAAACTAACAAACGTGAAACCCGCAAAGAAACAAGATTAAAAAAAAAAAACGTTTCGGAAACGGAGCTGACAGCAAAAACAAGCTCCTAATAATAGACGGTAGCGTAACGGCTGAGGACCGTAGCCGAGCATTTCAACCAAAATGCTAACAAAGCAATAACTAGCCAAACATGTTCGTACCGGTAGAAGCCGCCGTAAACCCGCTACGACCAGTCCAGGTTATATATATCTAACTGTAAAAAACAACAACCCGGTAGTTTTAAATCTGGAACAAAAAGGACACTCACGTAGTCTGTAGTTCGAATCCTCCATCGCAGTCTGCCGAGCTGTCCGCCACAGAGGAAGGAGGAGGAGGTGGAGGGGGGGACGTGTACGGCAGGGGTGGGGGGGAGAAGCTGTAACTCACCGTGACTAAGCATTGTACCGGCCTCCTCTCGCTTTCAAAATAAGAGTCCGAAGAGCGTGGAAGCGTTGAGTTGTAACGGCCGCAGAAGGCGTCCCGTAGGTGGGGGGCTCTTATTGCGAAGGATCCCTCGAAAAGTCAAGGAAAGACGGGGCCTTTTGACGGCACCGAGCCCAGAAAGACGGCAGCTTTAACGTCAATCAAACGTGTTACAAAATACTACCAGTAATGACACCGTGGCGTAGGCCGACGCGCTCGTTACACTCTTGTCTATTTATTTTTTTATGGCGAACAAACAAGCAAATCTGCGCCAAACGTTCACAAAAGCAAACCGAATCACATTTTTTTAAAGACAAATCTAACTCGATGAGTCACAAAGAACAGTTGCGACAAACGAGCAGTTACGACAACTCAGACAACTCACGGCAAACGTCACAAATTATGGTCACATAAAGTCATGGGGTATCAAAAAGTGATTTTAAATATATAGATCGTTATAACTATAGAACTGTATAGTACTATATAACAATAAGGGTATAACTATAGAACTATAACTATATACTGTATAACTAAAGAACTGTGTATTACTATATAACAATGGAGGTATAACTAGAACTATATAACTATATTACTATATAACAATAAGGGTGTAGCTATGTATCTGTATAGCTATTGATCTGTATATTACTATATATCTGACGTTGTCTCTTTGTTGATCTTTGCTGTTGCACTCTATCTGTTCTTATTTCTGTTTATATATTTATATTATTGTGATTTGCTCTTACTTGTCATCATATTTGCAGTATCTCT
>JAPTHA010000001.1:9940324-9960790 GCA_029814585.1 Gymnapogon annona
TTGTGTTATCAGCTGCCAATTCTATGACATTTCATTACCAGATTCATTGTGTGTGTCTGTGTAATGACAATAAAGGACGTCTAAATCTAAGTGTAAATTTTTTTTCTTTTAAAATTTAGTCGCTGCTCCTTATATTCAAGCGCTCTCTACAGTCCGGAAAATACGGTAATTATGAACAATGCTGAGAGGCACTGCTTTAGGGAAGAGTATCACTCAGAGTAAAGAAAATGGCAAAAGGTCAGCGAGAGCTCTTCAACCAACAATAACCTGTATGTCTACACAGCCCTATCTCTACAGGCCTCCCCCATCTTCACAGCCTTTATCGGTTCATATCAGCTGTTGGCCTATCTAATTATTGGAGCATTTTCGACCATGAGCAATTCTCCTGCTTCCTCCCATTAGGTTCTCCTACCTGTGGTGACCTGCAAAGCCCTGAACGCTTTTATCATAATACTGTCATTGCAAACACAACCTAACAAATTTCCATTACTGCTCCAACACTCCCCTCTTTCCTGGGGCTCCTTCTGTTGAACAAGTCCTGTGTTTAACTGCGGCTACTACTGCTGAGAACACTTACCTGTGCGCTGGGCTGTCCTGTGCTGTCGGTGCACACGAACTGCACAAACTCCTTAAGCGGGTCCTGGTGGTGATAGCGGATGGTGGGGTGGGTAAAGTACGGGCTGGACTGCTGGATGATAGAGGAGGAGGGGAAGTGCAGGGCTGAGGCTGAGGCACGGGGACTCCCTGAGGGGACGGCAGAAGAGACGGGAACAAAAGGGAGAGGACGGAGAAGAGAAGCGTGAGAGGAAGCCACCGTGGTACAGTTCCACTTCTAAACACAAGACAGTGAAACCGTCACATGTTGTGTAAACATGCACACACATAGAACTACGTCACACATGCATATTTGTCAACGGTCCCTAACCTTTTTGGTGCCACGGACCGGTTTAATGTCAGATAATATTTTCACGGACCGGCCTTTAAGTTGTGGCAGATGAATACAACAAAATAAAATACCCGCATAAAAACTGGTATTTAGTAAATATAATAATAGGGGGGAATCCACTGTGTGTGTAACTTGATTAGCAGGAACAACATAAGAAACTGTACAACCAAAGAAACCAAACATACGCATTTGTTTTTTTGTTCATTTTTCAATTTAGTGCTAATATATTATGTGTTAGCGGTAACAACAGCCATTTTGAGAAGGAAGGGGAAACATATTCGACTGAATCATTGACAGATGTGGTGGAGAGAATCCGGTAGTTTTTCCAAAATAAAACATCCTTCAGCATCTGGTAATAAATAAAACGGAAATAATGTGTTATGTATTCTTTCTCTGTGGTCCGGTACCAATTGACCCACTGACCTGTACGGGTCAGTGACCTGGGGGTTGGGGACCACTGATCTAAGTGACGTTACAGCTGCCTTTATACACCAGAACATCCCAGACAGAACAGAACATAGCTGTGACACCATGCTGTGGCTGATTGACTGACTGACTGAGGCTTTTTCTGCTTACAAATGACGGCCATTATTCCTAGCTATTGGGCAACATCTGGTCCCATTCATTTTAGAAATCAGCCCACAAGATTTCCCTGTACCTCTACTAAGCCTGCCCTCACACACACTCACACTCACACACACTCACACACACACACACACACACACACACACACACACACAGCCCCATACAGAGTGTTACAGTATTACAGCCTTCTGCTCCCTCTCCATTTTCCTGTCTCGCACACATACACAAACCACTGGGGTATGACAAAGCCACACACACACTGGGTTTTTCCACTTTTGTTTTATTGCTTGTCGGTGATGTGTAATCAATCAGCAGCATATCCTTGCTGTGTGGTTCTGCCCAGTAGTTTGAAGCTTGAGAGAGAATCTCCCCTCCGCTCCCAACCGACCACAAAACGCCTCCCAGAGACATTAGTCAGCCAGCCAGCCAACCACACACACACACACACACACACACACACACACTAGGCCCTACTGTCTGTCTTGTCTGCTTAGATTCTATGGCTTTGGCAATTTGGCACACCAAACTAAAGAGGCAAGCTGCTAGGTGAGGGGAGACTGGCGAACAAGCATCTGTGATTGTGTCTGTCACCTTCTATCTCCTGTGTATAACTGTACTCGGGAAGTGTGCAAGTGTGTTCAAACTTTTCCTTTTTTTTTTTTTTGTCCCTCTTTGCGTTCCGTCTTTCTCTGTGTGTCTCGCCGAGGCTGCTTTTGTGTCCTCGTGGCTCTGTGATATTTTGCGTACATTCTTATGCGTTCCTGGAGTGCGGCTCCTATACGTAGAGCTTTTTCGCTGTCGCTATATAAATGTACTGCTGTGTGCGTGGAGGCCTTTCCCTGTGTCTTTGTACATATATTGGTGTGTGTTTAATTGCCGCCACAATGGTGGACTCTTCAGACGAGTATAATCAGGCGACAGTCGTTCTGGCAGCTCTCCATTGCCGCTCGGCAGCCAACAACAGCACATTAAACATCCAGTCCCTACTCCTGAACGCCCAAACTCGCAGGACCTTCTGTGACAACGGGCCCCGTCCATCTGAGACGAGCCACGCTTGTTAACTGCGTCCCCCCACCGTCTACCCTCATCTTTCTTTTCATCCCTCTTTTCCTTTCCTCCCTCCCATCATCCTCCAGCCTCTTTATAGAACCAAGGCCTCCGAGGGACATTCCATTTGGATGGCAGCCATTTTAGCACAGAGAGCCCTCCACAAGAGTGTAAATTTACACACGCACGCATTTGTGTGTACGTGCGCAAATGCACCCATACACAATATCTCTGAACACTGTCTCATTACAGCCTCTCTATTACACGAAAAGCTCTTAGCCAACAGCGTACAGTTGAGAGAAGTTACTTGGCGAACAAAGAAACCTGAGCTAGTCCCTCACACCTCTTCGACTAGTCCAGAACCCCCCCCGCCCCCCAAAAAAAGAGTCTAGTAAATTTCAGAAATTAGTTCAAATGCAAAATTTAATCTGGTGTTTTGAATCCTCAGGAGGCCATAGGACTGCACTGAGTAGATAAACAACATGGATTAATGGGGAAAAGATCCGGCACAGACTATATTTTCTAAATATACTGTGGGGAGCTTTGCAAGTAAAAATTCAATACGTTTCAACACAGAGGGCAATGAGGCTAAATGACCTTTACATGGAAGGTCTGGTTTGGCTTTGGACCAAATCATCCCTTTGAGAGACAAATGGAATTAGAGGGAGAGGGGGAAAAAGAGGAGGACAGTTTATTGCTTTGAAAAGTGAGACCGACCTATAGAGAATTGTTGGCAAACTTGAGATGTCGGAGACTTTGGGAATTCTCTGTCTGCAGATTGAGAAACCATGCTGACTATCCTTCAGGACCAACGGGCTCTGAAGAGGACAGCTTGCCTTTAGTGCCTCTATCGAAGAAAGACCTTGGAAACACTGGGAGTTACTTGGAGGATTTCAGTGCACATCAACCACAATGCGCCTGCACCCACACATGTGTTACCTCTCTTTTATTTATGTATTTATTCATTCATTCCTCAAGCAAAGAGGTTGTTTGTCTCTATTATGCAAAAAAACAACTGCACCAATTTTCCGTAAAACTTGGTAGGAGGGTAAAGACACGGGCTGAGGAAAAAACCCCAATAGAGACGAATGTAGATCCAGTAAAAAGGGGCAGAGTGTAACACTGTCGAGTCCCGTCCAAACATAGAGCTCAGAGCGATAACAGCCAGTTGAAAAATAAACAAACCACGAACTAGCACTGACTGACGAATCAGGCTGAAGATGTTTGTTACCACAGTAACAGTAATTACACCAAACAGCAGAACTGTCAAACAGGAGGAAAACAAAGGTTAGAATCAGTGTTTACTTTTCTATTCAGATAATATTGTGAAATTTAAAGAGGCTGATCAAAATATCGGCCTTGGCAGACTAGTGTCGTCAAATTTCAATGTGTGTGGGTCATATTTCCACTGGACCCTGAAGTAAGTGAATTAACTGACAGAAATTCTGTTGACAATCACTAAGAAACGTACTGATGATGATGATTTCTTTCGGCTTTTTCCCTTCCGGAGACACAGCGAATCCAATTTGCATATTTGATATGGCAGGAGTTTTGTTTTTTTTTACATCGGACACCCTTCTTGACACAACCCAATGGGCGCTTATCCCGGGAATCGCACCCACGTCCCCTACGCACCAGCCCGGTGCCATCCAACTAAGCTATCCAGCCGAAAGAAACGTACTGAAAGAAAATGGAAATTAGACTCCGCCCCCCTTCCAATCAAGATGTGGTTGAAGAAGTCAACAGTTGTGTGAACTTGGAGAAAATAACCTACTGGATGAAAAAAAGAAGTAGGATGTACTACAAGATATGGAACCATTTATAAACTACATGGAAAATTTACCAGCACAACACATTCAGCTCTATATACCCGAGCTTGAAGATTTAGGAAGTCAGAGGTCAACATATATCTTTCTGTGACTCATGCCGTTCAGTTATTTATGTGTTTTGTTTTTGTGTTTTGTCTGCTGTCTCTGACCCTGCCACTGTGGGTTGTTTGTTTTTAAAGCAAATTAATCAAAAGCAGATGTATACCTACAGTAAGAATAGAAAAAAAAAGTATTCTACTTTTTACTGTATATAATTGAGAATTTCTATGACTATTTTAACCCAACCTTACACATTCAAACATTTCCCTTCTTATTCTAAATACTGTTTGGACACTGTGGAAGCATTTTCATGGGACTTCATACATCAACACACATATACAGAGCAAATACTGGTTAAACCTTTCCAAGTGTCTTCAAAACATGACATAAAAATGCAGTAATGAAGCATTAAGATGTGAAACGGATCAGTCACGATGGCATGGATGCAGCAATGGAACCATGCAATGACAATATTAACACACACAGGCACAAAGATGATGGTACAAATGGATGGATGGAGAGAGGCTGAAAGAGAGAGAGAGAGTTTTTTTTTTTTTTTTTTTTGGCCAAGCCACGATGATAGCAGTGAACCCTGGACAGGTGAACCTTTGCGGGCATCTTGGCTGCAATTGTAGATTAGTAAAAACCTTGATTTGTTTTGCTTTCTCAGCAAGTTCCATTGTCGGGCACAGGGTCGTAAGATATTTATTTTGCTCACCTCCAGTGGAGTTTGTGGGTATGAGTGAGGCGATCTACGGGGTCAAGTTTGACACTCCCTTTCCTTCTCTCTCTTTTTCAGACTATTAAAAAGGGGGTTTGGGGTTGTTGGGATTCATGGCAGGGCTCTCACCTGGTCTCACTCCTGCCAGCACGGGCAGCGGGTGGTGTGTGAACGCCATGCGGGGGGACCTCGTCTGGGAAGTCAGGGCGTTGAAATCAAACTTTCCCGGCTTCTTAAGTGAACCAGGCGAGGACAGTCCTGGCGAAAAAAATAAATAAAAAAAAAGGGATCAACAAAAAAAAAAAAAAAAATGGGGGGGAGAGGGAGGAAAAGAGAGGTGGTTTTAATCAACAAATCGTTGCTTACTTATTTGGCTACGCTTTTATAAAAAAAAAAAAAAGAAAAAAATCCATTTAATTTTGTTAAAGGGGACTTGAACAATCATTTATTCTCTGATTAGACTGTTTAATTTCCTCATTGGTTGATGGCGGTGCACTGCTCCCTGTCCGTTTGGCTGTTGGCCATTCGCTCTCGTTTGGTTGAATGAGTCGATCACAGACTCTGTAAACAGTGCGGTCACAAAGCATAAAGAAGTTGGAAAAACCCAAGAAATCTGGATTATCGAGGGGGGTGGGGGACAGGGAGGGGTTTGATACCGCTACACTGCAATAACTCATTTGAAAATATACTGTCGAATTCAAAAACTACACATTTCTAGTCATATTTCATAGCTTTAAGTGCAGGTCTTCAAAGGAGAAAAAAAAAAAAAATGAGGGTAAAGTTGCCGAAGCTAAATCTCACTTAGAGGACTTTAGAGCTAGAGCAACATCTGTAGCTATAATAACCTGTACTGTGCCACTGTACGTTTTGTTTTTCTTTTTTTTTCCTGTCTCAACTCTGTCTCCGTTTCTCTCTCTTTCAGGTGCCAACTCCGGTCTTTCTCTGTGTATGAGAAAACGGCCACCGCGCGCAGCCACAGTCAGCTAGTTGTGGTCTGGCTTCAGCAAAAGCTCTCAGGCTGGCTGCACAAGAAGAAGGCTTCATTCAGAAATAGCACACATTGTACAGTATGGACACGGCAGCTGCTGAGTGCGAAAGACAAGCAGACGGACAGAGAGAGGAGACAGAGGGGGGGAGAGAGAGGGAGAGAGAGAGGGAGAGAGAGGCAAGAAGAACGTGGGAGACATGAAAATATGCGAGGGAGCGAGAGAGCGAGAGCAAAGCAGAACCTGTGAAAAATGCAGCAGTGTCTTGTTTTTCAATGCGTTTGCTCTGACGACATGTATGAAATTGGAATGTCATAAGATGTTAAATATGGTTATTATCTCTCTCTCACACACTTACTAACACACTTGATGTCTGAGCACACTCGAGAGCACCAGCACACGTTTTAATCACAGAAACAAAGACCGCACCACGCCGCCACATTTAACTGATGAAACAATAGACAAAAAAAAAAAAAAAAAAATTCTTCTCCACTAACTTTTCTTTCTAATCTTCCTAACAAGTGAGTGATGCGATAATATTCTGTTCCGAAACTTTTTTTTTTTTTTTTAGACTCTTGTTTTGTGGTCTATTTCTGGGGCTCCTCCACATCAAACAAGGCATTAAATACGATTCCTCCTCAGTTCTCCAGCTGGAGACGTGTGAAAGTCTATGGGAGTGTGGGGGCGTGCAAAACCTTCCCTCCCTGTGTGAAAGAGTTAAGTCTCAAGCAGGTGGGAGTGAATATGTGTGAACCATTTATGTCTTTAGCAGACATATATTTCTCCCCCCCCCCCGTCCTCCCTACTGTAGCGGGAGTCTGGGGGCGTATTGTACTGTCAGACAGATTCTAAGCATGAAGACAACCTCGATCCCACTTCTGACACCAATAGTTAGTAGTGATTGCTATGACACTGTCACACTGGTGGGAGCGAACTAGAAATAAGATCATGTGTGCACAGACTCTGATGAGGAAAAGCACTGGAGGGGCAGAGTGAGATTTGAAAGAGACGATTAAAGCCGAGTGTAAAAAACAGACCTTTAAAGATTCAGCACTTATGGTTCCAGAGAGGTAGTTTTAGGTGTTTTTTATTTATTTATTTTATTTTATATTATTTTGGAAGCATAAAATGAAGCTTGAGTACAAAAAGCAGAGCCAAGGAAACAGTGAAGATCAGACGACGGCTGACGTCTGTATAGATAGGAGGTTATAACACTGTCACCGTCACCAAGGGAATTTGAAAGAAAATATCTGAGACTGTGAAATGGTCTGATCAGGTTAGTGTGTCTTTGTGTGTGTGTGTGTGTGTGTTTGTGCCACAACTGCACTGTTTCCTCTCCTGGCAAGCCTTAGTACTTCACTGGCAACCAATCAAGCGCTCCCATGATGACCCTTCTGTCTCTTTGCACTAACAGGCCTGCCACCAGATGCGCCTCTGAAGCGGTGACACACACACACACACGTGCGCGCGCGCACACACACACACACACACAGTTGCAAAAAGCTAGTAGAGAGAGGTTTAAACAAGTGAAGAATAGTCAGGGAATCCTCCTGTCTCCAGTGATTTAAACCACATATGGAAGTCCAACCGTAACCCTCTAAGGGCCTGTAACATTTAACTCGAAGCACCGAGCGAGGCCCCACCACCGCAAGTCTCTGGTGTCTCGGGAAATTTCACAATCATTTGGAACTAATATGAAATCATGGTTGTTTCATTTGCCTCCGCTAACCTCCCCCACCCCTCTTCTAGCCCCTGTGGAGCAGATGTCTACAGCATCCTCGTGGATCCCAAGGCTACACACACACAGAAACACCATCTGGGACCATGCTTCAGCTGTGCATGTGCGGAGTGTGTGTGTGTGTGTGTGTGTGTGTGTGTGTGTGTGAGCCATCTGAAAGTAACGGTGTTTGTGTGATTCATATGTATGAATGCATCTTAATACATCTGTGTGTAACTGGATGTGTGTGCCATGTTGGGGAGTGTGGACAGACTGTGAGGAGCACCTGTGTGCGACTGTTTTCAGTGGGCTTTTTTTTTTTTGGTTTCCTTGTGTGTGTGTGTGTGTGTGTGTGTGTGTGTGTGTGTGTGTGTGTGCGCACTTGCTCACTTGTTTACATACCCCCCACCTGGACAGGAATTCCCAGATGAGCTTTCCCTGTGGCAGGTGGGATGCTTTGGAAAATCGGATACACACCATACCAAAAATCACACATTTTACTGTGTGCTCCACCAACTTCTCCTCGCCTTGGTTTTCTCTTGAATGTAAACACCTTCCAGCCATATTCTTGGTCAAGCTGCTGCTGAAGCCCTAAACTAAGCGACTGCATTTCAGTTACAATGACTAAATTAAAAAGAGGCTGATAAACACAAAGATTTGGCTTCTCATTTTTTTTTTCACTTGGATTTTTTTTTTTAATTAATTGGGTAAAATGACAGATTTGCATACTATTTTACATTTCTATTTGCCAAACTCATTAGGATGTGCGCTGCACTTTGGAGAGTATGGGGGTGGCGGATATACACAGCGAGCGAAAGCAAGCGAGAGAGACACACAGAGAGAGAGAGAGAGTAAGGGAACAGATAGGAGGTGAGGCTCTGGTGCGCTAAGGCGTGCAGGAGCCTCTGTTGTGGCTCTGATGAGCAGCCTCTTAATTACATTTACAGCTAAGTGGAGCAGGAGCAGCAGAGCAGCCGCCGAGGCTCGGGTGGAAGCAGACTGGGGCAAATACCCAACTAGGGCTTGGCTCCTCCAGTTAACATCCCGATAACCCTTCTCTCTCATTAGCCAGCACCCTTCCAGTACACCCTCGTCTCCTCCTCGCACTTCTTTCCTCCCTCGTCCCCTACTCCACCCCCCTCTCCGTTTTGCCTGTTTCCAGCTTCACTCTCTCTCCTCCTCCTCTCCTCCTCTACTCCGACATGTTTTGTCCCTCCCCAGGGTCCTTCCTGCTGTACACGTTTTCAATTAGACAGAAGGGAGACAGGGACGAAGGGTTGAAGGCAGAGCTAGGGAGCAGGAGGAAGGGTTTTACACCTCTGATCCACAGACGGTAAGCGTCTTAATGAGGGATTTGAAGCAAGGGAGGGATGGAGTGACAGAGGGATGGAGGCAAGGCAGGCACCTGAACACCTGCAGGGGTGGGGAGCATGATAAGCATGTGTGTTTCAATGTGTGAATGTCTGCATATCAGGGGGGTGCGCACGTGCAAGTCACTGCGAGTGTGTGCGTGTGTTTGTGGAGGGGTGCCTAAGTATATAACGGTAAATGCACACAAGCGTGTGCGCTGCGTGAATATGCAACGGGTCTGATTGAGTGACTCAGTGAGCGTGCTCGTGTGTCTGCATGTGCGAGTAGCAGAATGGGAACAGCATGTGAATATGCCTGTTGGTGTTGTCAGTGTTAGCCTGGTGACATCTGTCAGTTAAAGTACCGCTGGGATGACTAACAGGAGTTCAGAGAGATAAAGTCAAGGATTTTGTGAGAGCAACTTGTAGCCTCTCGTTCCCCACAGAACGTAAAGCCTAAACTTTATAATAATGCGGACAAATCCTGCAACTGAACAACACAAACGAGTTCATGTCAAATAATGAAATGTGGAACAACAGTACTAATAATTGGATAGCACCTAAACATTACTAAAGGGTAAAAACAAATACAGTCCCCTTTTCACTTTCCAGAAACATTCATTCAACAGACACACACACAGTAAATATTATAAATAGATGCATATATTATATATATATATATATATATATTTAACACACACAGGGATGACTGAACTGCATAAATGTGGATAAATAGCAGATATAAATATACATGAGTGTAATCAATGTTGTTCTAACCATGGTAAGGAAACTGCACGCCATCGTTTTCATGTTTTATCTTCCTCTCCTGCACACTCGCCAAATGGTGTTGCACTGAAAGTGGAGAAGGGTATTGTTAACAATGAGACAGAGGTAGAGTGAGAAACAGATAGAGAGAGACTCAGAAAAAAAGGGAGAAAATGTGAGAAAAGGAGAGATTTCAGAGTGAGCATTAGTGGCATATGGTGGAGGTAGTGAGTAACTGATAAAACATCAGGTAAACTGTGTGTGAGATTACAAATGAAGAAATATGAAGCCTTGAGATCTGGGAATGAGGGCCAAGTGAGGGGGACAGGAGAGTTTTTTTCTTCTTCTCTGAGTTATTGTGTTGTTGGGGGAATGAGGTAGGATTACTGAGGAGCGAGAAGAGAGAGGATAATGTCCGAGGCTGAATCACAGAGGAGAGGTAGTGGTTACTGCCAAAACAATGGAAACACCAACATAAAGCCTTATACAGGCTGCGGTAAGCTGTTATTTCACCCTTGATGCAACTTGGCATTTACATTTCCAATGTCTGGAGCCATTTGGTGGATAGCATTTAGCACTGTCCATTCATCCATGGTGAATTTAATTTTCTGTGGTTACAGTAATGGTGTTGAAAAACTGCTCAACTGTAGTTAAAAAAAGGCATAGGCTATAATTGTGGATGTTTTAATCCATTTAGTGAATGACAAAGGAAGAGACTATTTTGTTTGCTGTCAAAGGGCCTTATCACAAGGTAATGGCTGTGTAAGGGCCTTATTGAGTATTATCTTACTTTATAAAGGACGTGATGAGATTTAAACCCTGCTTCACATTAATTACACAGAGCTCCACTATTTTGGCAGGTGTCCATATGAAGATGTTCCTAAAGCCCAGTTCAGACCAAAAAGTCACAACGAGACAAAACCCTTTTAAGACCCTGCAGAGAAGCGTTGCGGTGGTGTGAACCGGCTGCTCGCGTCCCACCTCAAGCAGCTGATGGGTGTCACCTTCAGCTTAGCTCATTAATAGTTACAGTGTATGTTTTTCTTAGTGTTTATGGGCTTGTAGCTCACCACACACCAAGAAGCTCAGCATTATTATCAGCCTGCCTATCAACATAGAATTTTAGTAGTGTTTCGTAGAATGTGGTTATGAGGTGGGATCAACCCCTAATCCTAACCCTAACCCTCTCCCAATAACACCACTGCACAACTTTTTGGTTGTTGTTGTTACTTTCATCAATACCAGAAATACATATTTTGGAAATAACTTGCTATTACTCTGAATTTTTTTCCCGTGGAAATGGTGCACATCCAGTCTATTCTCGTGGCATTGGTGTAAACAGTTCCAAATGTTTTTAGCGTGTGGCGGGCTGTTGTTTTTAGCTTGTTTTTGCGAGAATCATTTTGATCTGAACTGGGGTTAAAACAATGTGAAACATATTTATATTTCAATCTCAATGTCTCATAGGCTAAAATAAAAGAAAATGCTTCATACACAAACTTTGTACTTTTACCATATTTTGCCAAATACTGAAAATAGACAATAGTGTGGTCACTCCTATGAACAGCACACAGATAGTTATTGATTTGATTTCTCCTCACGGTTTTGTGTTTGGTTAGTTGAGAGGTCAAACAGAGGCAAAATGCCTTCAGGAAGGGGTGTGTTGGGGTGATGCTCGTGTTTGGCAGAGTGTATAGGGTTGTGTACCTTAAACTGTGTGAGGGACTGAGGTAGGATGAAAGGCAAAGGTCAGAGGGAGGCATCAGTTCAATAGTTTGGAGGTGGAGTGGAGGTCAGTCAGTAGAGATGATAGTGGGTGTAATGTCTAGGGGCTGGTAGTGGTGGTGGGTCGGGTGGGGGTGTGTGTGTGTGTGACTGGGTGGGGTACCTGCATCCATGTCGTTGGGCCACGCACTGGACTGGGAGGAGCTGGCAGCGGGTGAGCGTCCAGGGTAGAATACATCATCTGTTGGGCTCTCCAGCTCGCTATCGTCTAACGACTTCCTCTTGGTGGAGCTGAGGTCAGGGCAACGGCGGTTTGTGGGCCGGAGAGGAGTCACAGGCGGACGGAAGAAGAACAGGAAGACAAATTGTTTAAAAAGTATCACAGATTAAAAATAGACCACGTCAATTCCAATGCAATCGCGCATCTATAACCAGGGTGTTGCATCCTTTTGTAGAGTTTTTAATCACAGTGTCAGTGTTTTCCATGCATGTATTACAAAGTCTTGGAAGAAGAAAAAAAAAAAAAACAGACAAAGCACACGAAATATCCAAACTACGAATGAAAAAAGGAAAGAAACAGAAGACAAAAGAGAGAAGGTAGAGACTGACACACAATAATCTCTCTCTGTCTGTGAGTTCTTGGGTTTTTTTTCCTATTCCGTGCATCGCTAGTTTGTGTCTTTGTAGGTGTTTATAACTACCTCCGTGGAAGATTTGCGTACAACTCCACCTCAGACCTAAAGTGACAGCAGATGATGGAGGTAAGAAGAGAGAAAGACATGAGTTAAGAAAGACACGAAAGAGGAAAAGCAGAAAGAGACATTGCACATTTATAATAGGAGACTAAAAGAGAGAGACACACACACACACACACACAACACACACGTATATAAAGAAGTTCAGGACAGATTCCAAGACTGGGAATGAACTGTAGTACGAGATGCCATTCATAGTAACAAAGCTCAATGAAAGAGCATTCTTCACTTGCCAGTAAACTCATTCTTGCGATAAGAAGGAATACACCGTTGGCAGATATTACTGTGATTTCACACTTCCCTCAAGTCTGCCCTTGGCTTCACAACAAATCACACTGCTATTGCCACATGGTGACTTGCCCACAAAACAACACTAATGGTGGACACCTGGACTTCTATAACAGTCTCTGGCACTTCCTGAGCGATATGCACCTCCAACAAACCTTACGTGACTGTTTCCGGCGGCGCCTGAACATACGTACCTGGTGGAGGGAGGGGAGGTGAGGGAGCGACGTCCCAAAGCCACTTGGTTGATGTTGTAGTAGCTGGGACTGCTGTCCAGGTCAGCCAGAGAAAAGTTAGGACCTGACGCCGTAGCTACAGGAGCTGTCGGAAAGAAGGGAATGAGACCCTGACAGGAATATGGAAATGGTACATGTTTGTTGTTATTTTTGGCCGGACAGTGTAGCTCAGCGTGACATGACTTGGATGAATGAAGGCCGTTGGCTAATATTCTACCTACTGTCATTTTTTTTCTTGTTTTTTTTTTACAGTCAGTTTGAAGTTTATAGTTGTCGATTTACTCAGAAATTCCTTTTGAGTTTGATGTTGGCTGAGCCAGATTTATTCATTTACACATGTAAGTATTCATGGCTTGGGATCACAGGACCAAGATAGCCTCTGAATCACTGGTAATTTGTCATAACTGTGTCAGCTGTTTGCAATTTTAATCCTGTGTGAATCGGTCACGTCTGCAATTGGTTAAGTAAATATTACATCACAAACTACCTGCAATGTTTCAGTGGACATATAGGTCCTGTCTGAATCAACAGCCCTGTCTCACCCGCGCATGTATTCAGCCTCTTTCCCGGTAGAGGAATATGGAGGGTGGGCTGATGATAAACACAGGGTTTAAATGTGTTTTGGGAGGAAATGAAGTCGTGAAATGTGACAGCTATTCACCGAAACACAAAATTTCAATCTTTCAAGTGATGGCTCCAAAGATTAAGCATAAGGGTTAAATGGTTAAATCTCTGGAGACGCACAGTTTAGAATACGCCTATGTCAGAATGGTTTTCAACTCAAATGTTGAGTGTAACGGTTCTCTAGTCTCTAAGAAAGTTATAAATTCAGCATGTCAGTTGTTCTCCACTTCCTGTCAACAGCCACACAGTGCTTATGCTACTTACTCTGTGACACTCTGACCAGCTCTGCCACGTTCCACACCCCTGAGGTGACAAAGCAGTCCTGGAAACTCAGGTGCCCTGTAAAGAAAAGGATGAAATTAGGACATGACTCCTAAACAAATTTATTAAAAAAAGGTGATGGATAAAAATACTCTCATCAGATATTCCTCAAACTGTGATTAAAAAACACAACAAAAAAAAAAAGAAAAAGAAACCCTGAAAATCAAATCCCTGTGAGAGGGTGACCATCTGCAGCTATGTTTGTGGATCAACATCTGTGTGAGTGTGTTTGCTAATTGGATCTATAATTGGAATATGTTAAGTTTGATAAGCATGATGGAATCAGTTCTAGTATGTTGATTTGACAGTGTTTGGATGAGTGTGTGTGTGTGTTTGTTTGTGTGTGTGTGGCCTCACCATTGGGCGGTGGTTTGATGTCTGTGTCCCCCTGTTGGCTGGAGCTGTCTGATTGTCCCGATTCTGCACGGAAAAAGGAGATTGGGTAAGGGAAGAGGAGACATGGATAAATAGTTAGGATGTGATGTGTGTGCTAAAAACAAAGTAATGAAAAACATACTGGTAAGTGTACAATGTCTCTGTGAATCATAGCTCTATCTTTATGCT
The DNA here is from genome assembly GCA_029814585.1 of Gymnapogon annona. Taxonomy (NCBI): domain Eukaryota; kingdom Metazoa; phylum Chordata; class Actinopteri; order Kurtiformes; family Apogonidae; genus Gymnapogon; species Gymnapogon annona. Next base: position 9,954,819 of record JAPTHA010000001.1, read on the forward strand.
GCCAAGATGTGATATTTGAGGTGTGAGAGGGAATCAGAGACACCTACAGTATGTGCTGGTGTATGGTATACATCTTGTGAGTGTGTGTGTGTGTGAATTCACACATTTTTGTGTGACAGCCCTGTATCTAAGAATGTTCTTTCCCATCTCCCTCCGTCCCTCCTGACTTAAGGTACTGTGATTTACAGTGTGCTGCTATGCTACTTAGTATCTAACCACGCAATCATATCCCCCGTCCTAATCCTATTTAATACCTTCTTGCTGGTAGGGATTTAGTCCGCGTAAACAGAGCACCTTACGCATATACACACACACTCACATATGAACACACACCCACACAAGTACACTCCTTCTCCTCAATCTGTTTTCCCCTCTAATTTTGTTTCATACTTTAATACTTGTTGTAATCCCTCTACGGACGCACATAAACACAAAGACACACACACGGACTAAAAAGGCTGACCATGCTAGTCTGGCAGCCCTGAGGGATTTGAGAAGGAATATGTTAAAAGTTTAAGCAAAACTCGTCCAACGTGACAGTGGAGAAGCACATTTAGACAGACACACAAACACACCTGTCATGACTGGTCGACCAGGGCATTTTGGGCTTCGTGCACATGAGCAGACACACGCACGCACGCCGAGTCTTGGCAACAATTCGGCCACAATTATAAGCAAAAGTAAAAGGCTGAGAGACGAGATTTAGCAACATCATTCCTGAGAAATGTCAGGTTAAAGGAGATGAATTGTGGTCCGGGCTCCAGAAGTGAAGTCACATGTGTGCATTTATAAATGTTTATGAATACACACGCGAGGCTGGACAACTGCACGCATTGCCACAATCTTCAGGACCACATGTCTGAGTTGGAGAAGGGGACTGAGCTACATTTCCAAGGCTGGTGTGGTTTTCGGGGGGCTGCTACTGACCGTCCAATCAGACCTCTCCTGGGCTGTAACTAGCTAGCAAACTAGCTATAGGAGGTGTTTATCTGCAGGCTGTAGGTGATAACAGAGCACACAGTCTCCTGCCAGCAGCACTTGCCTTGCAGCCACACTAAGCCACAGATTACTGAGCAGAAACAATAACAGACCTGTCTCGCTGCCTACGAAGCACTGCTTATCCACGGAGAAAGGGGCGAGACAGACGAGAGTGAGAATGAAAGCAAGAAAGAGCACTGCAATGAAAGAGAGCTCTTCTTTTTCCCCTCTCTTCTCGTGCATTCTGAATCTCTTGCTCTTCTCTGTCTCTCACTGGCTGGGTGTAATCCTGGCAGCCATCTTAGAGCTTGGCAGCCATCTTAGCATTGGCGGTAGCGCCACATTCCAGCTAACTGACGGCACTCACTCCAAACATACGAGGCTGCGCCCCCGCCGTGCACGCATCCAGGCACATCCAGACACACACACTCATACGTGGACAAACACTGAGGTACACACTCAGAGTAAACATATATGATGGCCAATGAAAGCTGTTGAGAAAACAACCTGACTTCACTGGACTTTTTACCGTTGTGTAGTATTTCACCACGGAGCTCTACAATATTGTAAACACTCCATTTCTCACACCACACATGCATCGGTTGGATACAGAGACACCTTACAGTATGTACAGTGGACTCAGTCTGATGTGAAAGTCAGGGCTATAGAGTGTTTTTTTTTCGTACCGCAAAGCTGCAAGAAACCTCGATAGGACCTAACATTACGAACTTGGATCGCAAATCTGATGCACAAAAGCCACAACGGAGACAAAGACGAGACGACATGTGGCAAAGGGCCTGGAATGGACTGAAGCTCAACCACGCGAGCTACTGCAGTGGTCCCCAACCCCTGGGCCGGTCAGTTGGTGCCGGCCCACATAGAAAGAATACATAACTTCCATTATTTCCATCTTATTTTTTATTGGATTCCGAATATTGTTTTATTTTGAAAAAAACTACCAACACAAGCTGCTACTGAAGCCGCTAATTCAGTGTGTACTGTGTTTTTAGGTTAGGGCCACATTTTATTTCATATTGCAAGCCAATTTAAAATGTATTTTTACTTTATATTTTGATTAGTGTATATAGGCCTTGGATTTTCACATATTTAAGATTTCTTAGGTATTTATTGCATAGCTAATACGGATCCTCTTTATCCAGTTTCGTTCTTTCTGTATTGGAAATAAAATGACAATAAATTTCCTTGAATCCTTGCATTCTCTCGGCCTTATCTATCAATGACTCACTCTTGGTTCATGTCCAGATGCCGCCTCTGTCACATGTGTTACCTACATCAACCACCTTCTTCAAACGGCTGTTCTAACTGCTACATAATATATTAGCACTAAACTGAAACCCCCAAGCTGGAAAAATGAACAAAAAACAAATGTCTTTGTTTGATTTCTTTGGTTGTCAAGAGGCCGTTACTCATGTTATGTTGTTCGTGTGATGTTACTGCTAATAAAGTTACATACACAGTAGGTCTACCCTTATAATCATATCTACAAAATACCAGTTTTTATGTCGGTCCTGCCATTTTATTTTGTTGTATTCCTCTGCCACAACTTAAAGGCCAGTCCATCAAAATACTGTCAGACATTAAACTGGTCTGTAGGATAAAAAAAAGGTTGGGGACGGCTGAGCTACCTTGGGCTCTGGAAACTTCAAAACCTACTTCCTAATCTAAACTACAATATATTTGTCTCAGTGTACAAGTAGGGTCTTTAAAAAAAATCCTTCTCTCATTCACCAAAAAAATCACCTAATTAGTCAATTCCAGTTGAACTTCACACAAAATGCTTCAGTCAATTCCCTACCTTTCTGAATTGGATCTTGACGGTTAAGATTTAGTTTTGAGCACAGGATCCTAAGTACATTATTTGCAAAGACAAGGATCTCGGGACTAAATGAAACCGTTAGTGTCTTCTTGTATTACCTCTGAGAAATTTCCCACTGTCTGACATCACGGAGCACCCTGGAAGTGACAACATGGAAGTTACAGGTATCGTACTTCAATATTTTTGAGACCTTTCTTCACAGTACCAAAATACTGCATACTTGGGGATATTCATTTCCCATTTTAAAGAACAGAGAACAATTGTTTTCCAATGTGGACATATCACATTTTGGAAAATCCCTGCACACACAAGTCTGCCCTTACTGCTCCACAGATCCACTATTGTTGGTCTGTCATGACCCTAACATGTTCTGCAGTTTCCGAGGTGTGAAAAGCAGATAGTGAAAACTGAGGCTTGTTGTAGATACGATACTGTGAAGCAGATGCACACGAGTAGGAACGCTGATATCTGTCGGGAACATCACCCTCCACTTTCAACGAGCCAAAACGCATCAATTCGCCGAGCACGAGACAAAATGCTGTAACCGCAGTTAGTATACTCAGGTTTCGTACAGATTTTTCGAGGTCAAACCTCAAGCACTTTTAAGGGTCATTTTCACATCTTTCCAGTACCTTATCACTGGGGTAAAATGCATTTCTATAGGGACTCGTGATTTTTTTTCACAATGATGATTGTATTATGATACAAACATCTAAGTCTACAATAAAAAAGTTTTATCCCAAAGAAGGGAAAACACTTGGTGTTCTTCAGACACACTGACACTGAGACAAAGATTATGATAAAAATGTACCTGGAATTGACTTGAGAGTCCCCAGTAATTATCTTCTCTGACACAAAGTTCTATTTTTCAAAATGCATCATCTCACTTTCTAAGTGGCTTTGGTTATAATTGCAAGCACTTGCAAGCCCTGAAACTCAAATTCAAACACTTTTCAGACCTTAAAAAGGCAACATTGTAGTTGAAGCCTTTTTTAGAATCTCAAACACCCCATGACCCCTGTATACGATGCCTTGTGTTTTGTTTTTTAATTCTGTGAATAGACTTAATGGTAGGTTTATGGTGGGCAATAAATATTGCAATAATAACATTACTTTATACGTACCTTCAACAAACAAACGGAGACTTTGATTCAGGTCAGTTTCGCTAGCATTAGCCAACTAGCAAAGTACTAAAATGATCCCTCCTACAAAAAACCAAGTTCAGCAAAGAGAAGTACGACGGACGGGGTAGATGGAGGTAAGACACAGGAGAGGTCTTGTGAATGGTTATCACCGCTTTGCCAGCTGTAGCCCCCTCTCCTCCTCCCCAAAACTGCTTCCCCCAGCTGCCGAACCACACATCCAGCCCCTTATCTTCTGACTGCAGCCCCCCAAAGCCCTCTCTTCAGCAACCCCAATCATAGTCCTACAGCCCCATGGATGCTGTTCTACCTCCAACCTCCAACCAACAACCCCAGCCCTAACCCCAAACCTTTCAGCCATCTCTGGAACTTTTTTTTTAATGAAAAAAAAAAGTGAAAAAGAAAAACCCTCAGAACAATAATGAGATTGGGCGATGGTCAACCACAAAGTTCATGCAACAGATGGTACAAATATAAGCTATGTCATAAACTGTACTTTTTCCTTTAAATGCGCATTACGTCAAATATGTTACTATGGAACCTTTCAGTCAAAACAACACTAAAATAAGTACGCTGATGATGTCATGAAGCAGTGTGGGATCATGGGAGTTCGCAACCACTGGCTGACTCCGGCATAAATCGTGTTTCTATTCTAAAGTTTTATTCTCATTACATTAAGTGGTCCATTAAGTGACAAACAGTATACGAACATTTTAACAATACATTTTATACATTGGCAGAAAACAGAAACAGAAAAACTGCCTGTCAAAAGCAGCATGAAATCTCAGTTAAGTGTGAAAGCACCAAGCCTAAATACTGTGCGAATATTTCTGTAAAGCCAATAACCACAGGGCAGGAGGAACAGTCAAATGGCAAAAAGATGGGACTCTGCTAATTAAACGCATTTCTATATTTGATCAAACAACTGCGTTTGCCGTGACATTAGTGCTTTTGTACTCCATTAAGTCGACCAGTTACAAGCTGCGCTGAGTTAATGATGGCTGCTGTCACTGGTTACTAATTTCAGACTCCAGCTGCAAATCTCACATCCCATAAAACCCCAGTTCTAGTTAGTTTGTGACATACCGTAACGCGGCACTGTGGTTTCTCTCACACACACAATCTTCGTATTTATCCGTGTGGCTTTGTTTTCACCGTTGCTCAGACATCCTGGAAATACTTCAGTGACTTGATTTTTTTTGCACCACTTCCATCTGTAATATATCATCATTTTTGTCTTCAGTTATGCCCTCATTTTGTTGTTCTCTAAGCGATTCCATGTCTCTATTCTACTTACGCCGCACTTGGATTTAATATGCTCATCTCAGACAAACCAGTGTGTTGTCTCTTCAGTAAAAACATCCCACTTCAACAAATAAGCAACTGTAGTGCTGCCAGGTGTGGACTGGACTTTCACTAGCAGAACTAGAAAACTGAGAGCTTGCACCAAAAACACTAAATGTCCTAATATTTTATAAGCAACCAACACAGAAAAAGTCAGAAGTGAAAAAAGTGAAAGTCCCACTTAAAGAAGTAATAAATGGGCTCTGCCACGGTGAACCACTGTTTGACCCATGTACAAACAGAGCTGGTCAATTGTGAGTCGCTGCGGTACAGACATTCACTCTCCAAACAAACCAACAAGTGAATTGATGTAATGCGTAACCACATCAAACCAGTGTGAGTCCCTATGTGGGTGCACGCATGTGTGTAACAACATGCGTGTTCACACACAGACTGTTGGTTCACAGTGATTCCCCTCCTTGTTGGAACAAATGTCAACTCTGCTCTCCCCCTCCTTCTCCTCCTTTCCCTCTCCTCTCTTCTCCTCCCCAAAACACAGGATAACGCGGTACAGCCTCCCAATTGGGTTTCGCTTAAGAGGTTTATCGGTATGTTGCTAAACATTCTGACCTTTTTTTAATCCTTAATGCGCTTAAAATGTTCCAAACCCTCCTAATCCCCCTGGCTATCCCACACAGATGTTCACTCAGCTCTTTTATTGGACGTTATTT
>JAPTHA010000001.1:10004328-10015233 GCA_029814585.1 Gymnapogon annona
CTCCCCACCCCCCCGAATCCCATGTCGTTCCCTATCCCGTTTCATCCTGCTTTCTTCTCTTCGTCTAGTGTCCTAGATCTGTGTCCAAACTGATTTGAAGCTTACTCGCTTACACGGACGCATGCCAAATTTGATTCTCTGCATTCTGTTGAGCTTCTCTGCTAGCTCGCTCATTCGATGCTACCCCCCCAACACACACACACACACACACCCCAAACCCCCCGCACCCCCATTTTCAGTCTTCTTTATAAACCACTCTCCTTCTCACTGTGTAACAAACACCAAACGATGCCCCCACGAAGGTTGACTCTCAAGGACCATGAAAGCTCAATCAGCTTTAAATGGAAAAAAAAAAAGAGTAAAATTTACCACATACGATATATGATGTTTTAACACGAATAAAGTGCAATCGACATCGCACTACAAACATCTCAGCAAACTGAAACATAGTGTGCTCAAATAAAGAATGTGGAGACGGCATGGAAATATGTACGAAATGAACTGCTGGTGGCAAAACATCTTTGCATACTAAATGAAGAAAAGAAAAAAAAAGAACACCACAGAATTAAAAGAAACTCACAGCCAAGGCACACAGCCCCACGATGGCCTGCTTTCACGGGAAAAAAAAAAAAAAGAAAAGGATAATGGTCCTATTGAGCGCCAAAATGTTTGTGCTTACAAGTTATTATACATTTTTCTGTAGCTGCAAACAGGAGTCCGGGGTGCTAATGAGGCTAGGGGAGGGCATTCATTTGAACCTTTAAGAGGAATAAAAGAAAAGGGGAACAAGCAAAAGAAAGAAAAGAGAAGAAAGAAGAAAGCCAGGATCAGAGGGAGGAGGTTGGCAGGGATTGTGTATAAAAATTTGGCGTCTTAAATACAGAGAGATAGCATCGTGCCAAAAACGGCCACCGACACAACTCTTCTCACAACTCCTCTCACTTTCTGAACATCAGACTCCTTTCTCTGCGTGAAACTCGCCCACATAATAATTTCTTTATTCGTCAGCCCACATGTGCAAAAAAGAATCAAAGAGGTTATTTTTATTTTATTTTTTTCTAAATCAGTATTGACCTAACCTTTTTTTTTCCCTTTTTTTTTTTTTTCAAAGCTAGGCAAAGCTACTTCTTTCAGGAAAAAAAATACACCCATAACAAATAAAAACAGAGGAGTAATGGTGTTTGGATTTAAAAACACATTATTATGAGTCTAATTCCAACATTACTATGGCTGTGTGTTGCTGGCCAAACTCTGCGGTCCATGCCAGGGCCTCGCTGTGAGTGCAGCCCGGTGAATAAGGCATGTTCCCTGGCTCTGCTTGCTTTCTGGCTGGCCTGTCTGATAGTGGGCATTGGCTACTGCACTCTTTCTCCTGCTCCTTCTCCTCCTATCGGTTTCTCTGAGGTCGGGAAACCCTCCTGACTGGGTATATGGTTTTTGGGGACAGACACATTTCATGGTTGGCGCCGCTACAAAAGCTTGAAAAGAGACCCGGCACTGGGAAGACACAGTATTAATGCAGACAATACCACCCCCTCACTGCTTCTGACTCTCTCTTTTCTCAATAACCCCGTCTTTTCTCTTTCATTCTCCTTTTCTTGCTCGCTCTAGTTTTTTTTTTTTTTTCCAAATAAAAAGCAGAAAAAAAGCCCACTCAGCGCAAGCCCCCCTGAAAAAAAGGGGAAAAAAAACTGTTTTTATCACGGCATGCTTAGCTTAACCTACACCCATTTTTATTTGACAGTCGTTAATGTGTTTTAATGTGTAATTAAACCTTAACTGTAAGTATTAGGCAGGGTTCAACATAGTGAGAAAACACCCTTTTTTTCCCTTACGGGCACTAAAAGAAAACAAAAATAAACTGAAAATTAAGAAACACTTACAAAAACAGCTTTTCATCGAGTCGTACGCTAACACAGAAAAATATTGAAACTATAAAAATATTAGCATTTGCTTTGGACTTTTAGATGAATAAAGTCATGTGGGAACCTTTTATCTCACACGGATGAATTTAACCATCACTTTGGGGAAATATAAATTACTGCACAAACTCAGCGACGGGAATTCAGAAAGGTGAATTGATTTTAAACTGTAATTCTACACAATAAAAGAAGAATAAAAGGGGAAACAAATGTGCTGAATACTTACTGAATATGCATAGAAAAATACATTAACCTTATGAAAAACCTGTTTAAAAAAATACAGCCCATTAAATTTCTTTTAATATTGTACCTGTATAGCCATCAGAGACAGCATCTCGAGAGGGAAAAGAAAGCACCTGAAGCAGGAAGAGCCAGGTTCGTTCAAGAGGAAGGGCTAAAGACATATAAAATATGAAAACAGTCGAAACTACCTAATTAATTGGTTCCACAGCAACGAGGGACTCCTGAATTCGCTGGAATAATCTGTTTACGCCGTATCTCCCAACAATGAAACTCTTCACACAAAAGGAAACAGATGCGGGTAGACCAGAAACATTCGGGGGTTTCACTCCCTCCCGAGTTAAGCACGGCCAAAAGAAACCCAGGCTTATGATCGTTACGTAAAATCCCCCAAAAAAGCAGGGAGCCGTTTCCAGGACAAAAGCACCGTATCGCAGAGCATGCCAGTTTTTACTGGTCAATTTAATGGGAGACCAAATGTAACAACATTGTCTTTGACTTGCCTTTGTCATTTTCTCTCTCTCTCTCCCTCTGCATTTTTTTTTTATTTTCCTGCAAGTCTGCTTGTGTCATCGTGGTCTCATGAGATAAATGCATACCCTGCGGTTTTGGACCAATCTATGTAAGTCTGTGACACCCTAATGTTAGCCTCACGTCTGCAAATGCATGCGTGTGTGTGTGTGTCTGCGTATTTTGGAGCGACCGAGCACACAACAGGGCTTTGGCTAGGGTGATATCATTAGCTATCCAAACACACAGACTTTTTTCCAACGCCAAGAATAGTGTGAGAAGACTCCCGCTCACTATGTCTCTTTAATGTGACAGGGCTCTCCCTCTGTCTTAACCCTTCAGATTTGATTTGAAGCCACCTCCATGTGCCCCCGATGCCAGGCAGAAAGACAGAGACGTGTAAAAGAAGACCCGTGCGCCGCTAAACGAGAGCCATCAGCGAAGGTTTTAGCGTTGCCAAAGCCTCTCTGCGTGTGGAGAGCTTTTCTTAGCCGCGGCGCGGGCCCCGTTCCCACAACACACAATACAAAAAAAAAAAAAAACGACCTGACTGACTCCCTTCAGTGTCGGGATTTCATTTAATCAAAACTCGACGCTTATTTCACCGCTGAGGGTCAATGCTAAGCTGTGTGCCGTGCTCACATGGACACAAACAAAAACACTCCGCACAAGGACGGTCCACTCAACCCTTTGTGATGTCATGGGAGCCGGTGAAGAGATCCAGGAAGTAATTAACAACAGATTATTTTCTCGGGATGAAAAAAAAAAAACAAAAAAAATACTGAGCCCCAGTACAGTGGGAACCTGTGGAACCCATCAAAGTATCCTGTCAAGTCGAAACATGTGAGGAGTCATAGATCATATACACCTGTCTGTCATAATCTGTCCTAACTTTCTCCTCCCGCCTTCCTTTTCCTACACCCCTTCCCCACCCCACCTAATTTTGTTTTCCCTCAGATAAATCTTAATGCTCAACAATGACGAACAGAAGCCGGGGGCTTTATTTGTGAATCCTTCCTGTGGTCAGTGCGTTGGCCGGGGGCTGGCCGCTGCACTAGGGTTTCTCTGGGCTTTCTCACAGCGTGGTCCAAGGCATGACTACTGCTATAGCGAGAAGGAGGCGGGATCTGGCACTGCGGAGCGTGGAGTGTGGAGCGGTCATGGCAGAAATGGCACGGCGAGCACATTTCACACCTCCCTCGGAGTGACTGCAAATTTCCTGTACTGCACTTTTGATTGGAAACACATTTGAAACATCTTTTCATGATCACACTTACGGCACACAAAAGAAAGTAAGAAAGAATGAGGTCCAAAGTATGACTAAGTGCCCTCAGCTAACTTAGGACCTGACAAATGTTTTTTTTTTGTTGTTTTTTTTCTCGTCTATTTTTCCAACCTCAAATAAATCATAAATGTGCTGAGTTTAAGCTGAAACAAGAGCGAAAGCCTATAAATCATACTGGTCACCCTTTCTAATGGGAACCAGCTAAAACACTTCTCTCCACGTTGTATGAGTTCATCCAGTAGTTGGACGAACCGAAGCGAAGACTATAACTAAACGAATCCTGCAGCAGCGGCTGGTTGAGTACGTTCTATTAAAGCGTTATCGCTCAGACATGATGTGGTGTTGGACCCTGAAGTCTGTCTACTAGTGAATGCAACTGAACTCAAGCTGACAAAGTATGTGAAGAAACTGACATGGAGTCTGTTGACAATCACTAAGAAATGTATTGATAGTAAATGGAAATTAGACTCCGCCCCCCTTACAATCAAGATGTGGTTCAAGAAGTCAACAGCTGTGTGAACCTGGAGAAAATAACCTACTGGATGAAAAAAAGAAGTAGGATGTACAACAACATATGGAACCATTTATAAACTCTGTGTTATGAGTTGATGCATAGGTACATTTATGTTAAATGTATTTTATTTTGTCACTTTTGTGATTAATGACAGTTGATGAGTGCATATGTAATTGATTTCATGTTTTTTATTATTAACTCAAAGTTTGAGACAAACAAACACACCATCTATAAACTACAGGGAAAATTTTACCACCACAACACGTTAGTTCAGCTCTATATACCTGAGCAGGGCTCTTAGGACTTAGGAGATCCGAGGTCAACATATGTCTCTCTGTGACTCTTGCGGTTAACTTATTTATGTTGTGTGAATAGTTGTTTGTTTTTTTGGGGGGGGGTTGTGTTTTGTCTATTGTCTCTGATCCTGTCATTGTGTGTTGTGAATGTTGTCTTGTAGTGTATGAATGTAACTGTAATATTGTCTAGTGAAAAATCTAAATAATTTCTGTTTTTAAAGAGGCGCGGTGGTTTGGCAGACCTCTGGCACTTCTGGGCCAAGAGATCACTATCTCTGACAATAATAACAATCACTCACTTTTGACAAAACACTCAATATAATGCACCGCTCACTCGCTCACTCACGTTTCGTCACAACCGCCTTCCACTGTTCCACTTTTCCATCCTCTCTGCCCATATTTCAGCTTCGGCGTTCAAAGTGATTTTGCTCAGTCTGGCTTGTGGCTCTTTATCTGAGGTGCCCAAAACAAGAGGGGAAGAAGGTTGTGTGTGTTGCAGTGCCGTGGTTTGTTCTGTTACGGCTGCGGTGTGTTATGCTCCGTAACAGAAAGGATCTCAAAGGCTGGCTGGCTGGCTGGCTGCTGAACAGCCTGAGAAAGCCTGACGGCAAGCCCAGAGATTCCCCGTGGCAGCTTTTGCCACTCTGTCATAAACAAAACACAAGACGTCTTTCTCTTCTTCCCACACCAACGGGGCTCGGGCGCTGCCAAACAGAACAATCACTATCGCAGCCTCTTCTCCTTTCCAACACACACTCTCTCTCTCTCTCTCTCTCTCTGTGTCTCCTACAATATAAACAAAAGAGATCAGCAGAGGCTTTACCTCTGTGAGAGCAACAATGAGGGCGATGTTTAAGGAGACAAAACAAAAGTGTGCACGGGATCAAAGAGGAAGCGAGGAAGACGGAGATGCTAAAGACCGACAAAATGCAAACCAAACAAAAAACAAACAATGAGCACATCTTGTCTTTAACTGCGCGGCTGACACACAAAAAGAAAGAACAAAAAAAAAAAAACCCGAACCGTACATCCCTGTACCACGTACGCAGAGTGCACACATTTGGGCCTTCTTGCCCATTTGCTGACAAGCGTGCGAGAAAATGGAATGACAGCCATGGGTGGAGACGTCGCTGACCTCAAGGGGAGGTTTGCGGTGCTGCCTTTTTGTCTGTTTTCTGCCGTCCCCGAAAAGGGTCAGTCCGGCCACGAGTTCATACTAAGCCCCGACTCTGGAGGCAGATAAAAGTGTCAAGACACACTGTGTGAACCAGATAAGATAAGTGACAGCATGCGATGTTATGAATGAGCAGCGTGCTGGGCAGCTTCTCCAGACATCTGTGATTTTTAATGTACTTCATAAAGCCACGTTACTATAGTGACCACAGCACAAAAACAAACTGGACCCTGGTTCAGGCAAAGGCCAACGCAGGCTGAAAAACAGGTTATTTGGGCTCCAGTTTACGATATGTGTGAATATTTTTCTCTTGTAATATGTAATGCGTCCTCTCCCAGTACAAAACATCACAAATTAATTATGTTCTGGTTTGAAAGGGGCAGAGCCATATTTGACTAATTTAAAAAAATAAAAAAATATTTTGGTTGGTTAAAGCATGGAAAAAAATGCTTTTTAAAATATGAAAATAGCTTGTTGTTTTTTGCTAAAAGTAAAATTACGAACACATTATTTAATTCATAAAGAAATGTATTTTTTTAATTTAATAGTTAAAAAAGGCCACATACACAATTTCATAATCTAGCAGGAACAGATTTAATAATATAAGTGTATAAAGTAATACTGTGTTCTATGTATTTCTACTTCATAGTTATAATGCAATACAAAAAGTAAAAACACAAAAAGTAAAAAAAAAAAAAAAAGTCACTGGCAGTATCCATTTATATTTAGGTCTACAACAGTAAGCAAATTTTCAGTGTCAGGACTGGCCGCTACCTCCGGTTTATCGCTGCCACAGACAGACCAACAGAGTGAAGCTGGAGCTGCTGCCAGGGTTTGGCTTGGGCCGAGTGAGGTGTTTGGCCTGAACTGAGATTGTGTGTGTGTGCGTGTGTGTGTGTGTGTGTGTGTGTGTGTGTGTGTATCAGAGAGCGCAAGAGATTGAGACAAAGAGAGAGAGAGAAACAGAGAGCGCGGATAGCATAAAAACTTCTGCAGAGGTAGAGTGTGTGTTTGGGTGACGACTGATGTGTGTTGTATACGTGTACACGTGTGTCTAAAACTGTTCTGCACTATTTGAAATTTCCCGAAAATTCCAGCTGAGATAATATTAGGTCATGAGCATGTGTTTGTATGTATATGTAGCCAGCAAATGGTGAAGTAGTGTGTACTGGGAGGATTTGGCTGCGAAATGTGTTGGGCGAGCGTGTGTGTAAGGGTGTGTGTGTGAGTGAGCGGTTGCTGTGATGTGTTTTTTTTTTTTTGCAATGTGGGGAAAAACTACAACACAGCCAGTGTTTTGGCTGTGTGCATAGAGTATGCGCACTGGAGGCTACTGCGATGTTTGGCCCAATGTGAGTGTGTGTACCCATGATGGTGGCTGAGATACAACAATGTTTGGCTGTATCACACTGTATCTATGATAGTCCTTGGCTGAGTGTGTGTGCTGTGTGGGTGTGTGTATGCAATCGTGACTAAAACCGTGTTTGGCGCTACGTGTGAAAGTGTGCAACAAAGATGACAGAGTTGTTGCATTTTTGTTTTGTTTTTTTCATTTTCTTTTTTTTTTTATAATGCAAATATGTGTATCTTTATTTAGCAGTGTTTTTAATGTGTGTGTACGGGTGTGAATGTGGCTGCAATAGTCCTGGCGTTGAGCGAGCGCTGGGGTTTTGTGTGTGTGAGTGTGTGTTTGGCAGCCAGGTCTAACGTGGTGCTAGGATTCAGGCAGACGGTGAAGGCGGCAGCAGCCTGCGGCCTGAGAGCAGGAGACTCACGGCTTTACTCTCTCTCTCTCTCACACACACACACACACACACAGATAACAGACACACACACACACACACTCCCTGGGTTGTGGCCAAATGACAATCCCTGGTTACAATGGCCTTATCGTGGCACATACACTTCGACAGACTGAGTACAATCCTATAAACAGTGACTCTCACTGATCGCACAAAAACACACAATTTGACAGTGGTGATCATCTCACGAAAACACTCGCTCACACAGGCATGCAAATTCCTTCCTATAAAAAAAAAACAACAAAAAAAAATACATGCTCATATGCAGCCGCAAAATGCCTCGTTTAGAAAAATGAACACATACTTGCCAGAGCTCTCTGGCCGAATGCCCTTCACAAACACTCACATATTCTTTTCTATTACTGTTGATACTATGTTGTCATGTAAACAAACATCAAAACACGAAAGGACGGAGGGGAAAACGTGAAAAAGACACCGCTATTCATGAAGAGCGTCACATCAAAAAGTCGTTTTAATATTATCAAACCAACAGACGGCTGCTCAGTAAAACTTTTGACCATTTTTTTTCACCACTTTATCATATGATAATTAAAAAAATTAAATTTTTTTTTTTGTTTTGGCAAATTTTAAACGCTTTTAGCATTTTTCAACTCGCTCCAGAATATTGTTATTTATTATTAGAACTATCCCTTTCGCATTCTGTTTAATGTGGAAATATGCCAGTGTGCCTTTCTTGTTGGAATAATGATGCAGCTGTATGTGTACATCGGTGTGCACGTGTCTGTGGTTATGTTGATGATCAGTGTGTCTAAATTGCATGTGATGGCATCCCTCAGTCTCTACTATCCAGCCGGCCACGTACCTGGCGTGTGGACAAAGTAGGCCAGGTAGAGGTCCAGCTCCTTGACGGACACTCCGATGTGGTGCGGCTGAACACACAGGCCGGGGTTGGTGCACTGTGGTGACTTGACCAGCCGTTCCCCGTCTGTGCTCTCCAGGGGGCTGCCCTTGAACAGGATGACCATCACCAGGTCCAGTCGCCACACCTTGTCGGCCTGGCGAAGGCAGTCGATTCGACGGATCTTGCCCTTCTGGTCGGGGTTGGACAGGACGCAGCAGGGGGGCTTTTTACCCGTGATGGAGAGCACAAAGTCCTCACGGAACTCAGGCCGGATGTCCTTGCGGAGCTTGGCCAGCAGGCGCGAGGCCCACTTCTGCTTGATCTCTGGCTTCTCCCCCAGCAGCTCATCCTTCACTGCGCGCTCTTCCTCCTTGGACATGCGCTTCTCGTGCTTCTTAAAGTATTTGCGCTTGCGGGCCTGCAGGTTGAACCAGGTGTAGGCGAAGGCGCGGACATGGGGCAGCAGGGCCTCAATGAAGGGGTGGAATTCATCCTGAATGAGGGAGGACGAAGGGGGGAGGGCGGAGGAGGAGAGGGAGGAGGGGGGGAAGCAGGAGGAGGCCGTGGACAGAGAGGGGGAGAATGGGGGAGAGAAGGACGGGGAGAGAGGGAGTGGGGGTGAGGAAGGGAAGAGAGAGGAGAGGCAGTTAGCACCGGCGCGCAGCATGGAGGAGCAGCGCCTGCTCTGTGCTCTGTGATAGAATGAGCGAGAGAGGCGCCGAGAAAGAGAGAGAGAGAGAGAGAGAAAGAGAGCAGGAGATGGAGAGAGACAGAGAGTGAGAGAGAGAGAGAGAGAGAGAATGATGCTTTACACTACACCTAACATAGACATCACATTGAAGGACGCACTTTACAAAACATTCAACGACACAATACTGAAACACAAGAAGGACGAGTGAGAAGAGCAAAGTATCCACTGTGCTGGTTTCCTAAAAAGAGTTGTAAAAATGTCAATTAAAATAACGCAACAAATGTGTTATTATTATTAGATAATAATAAGTACTGTAAAATTATAAATTCAGCAACAATGCGGCACCATAAAATATTTCAGATAAATCTGGAAAAACTGCACATTTAACTACAATTTGTTCAGTTTAAATATAAGCTGTAATATACAATACATTGCACTGAAATTACTGTTTAGAATTGACACATCAAATGCAATGAATAAAATTAAATCCCACCAATATCAAATCATACTTATTAATAACAGGGCCAATGCTAGAAATGACAAATGAGAACAATCATAAAAATATACTTGGATTAAAAAAAAAAGAAAAAAAAAAAGAAATGCATAGTAGTTACCATTTTGCTCTCTCATCATAAATTCAACCCGACGTTTGCAAAGAAACTTAAAATGCACCAGCAGTACAGCTACTGTACTGTTGAGACAAAAGTATATGGTGCGTGTAAAAATTAAAAAAACAAAAAAGAAGAGTGAGGGGAAAAAAGGCAAAAAAAGAGAAGCTGAGAAAGTGTCCAATAAAAGCAGCGGGGGGGGGAAAGCTGAGAAAGAGGAGACAGGCCAAGGGGGTGCAGTGTAATACCAGCACAGGAACACAGGAGGTACTGTAGCAGAAGCTGCAGGAGAGGTGCTGCTCAAGAGTACAACAGAAGGAGAGTGGAGACAAGTTCAGCAATCTCTATCTTTAAAAAACAAAAAAAAAAAAAACCAATCGCGCACAACAACAAATCAAATATCGCAGAGAAAAAGGAGAAAAAAAAGGAGGTGAATTGGTCAAAAACTTAAAACGAGCCTCTAATGAGTGTTGCAAAAAAAATATGGTAGGAAAAAGATCTCGACCAAAAAAAAAAAAAAAAATCGGGAAAGAAAAAAAAAATTTTGCTTGGCAAAGCTGCGCGTGCTATTGGTTCAGTTCTGTAGGATCTGCATAAGACTCACAGAGAGGAGAGAGAGAGAGAGAGAGAGCTGGACGAGGGGGGTGCGGACGGAGAAGAACAACAACTAGAAGAAGAGGAGGGAGGAAAGAGGAAAAAAAAAAAAAAACGGAGAAAAAAAACAGCAAAACAAGAGGACCGAATCAATGTTGGAAGAGTGTGCACGACCGCTGGCAAACCCGAGTGCAGCTTCTTTTTTCCCCCTTCTTTCTCTCTCCAACTCTGTCTCTCTCTTTCTCTCTTCCTCTCCACTTTCCTTCTCTAACCATTGACTGAGTCTGTGCCAACGCGCAGAGGGCCCACCTATTTGGCACCGAGTCGCAAACAGCCCAGCCAATACGCACGCTCCCAGCGCTGAAAGGGAGGGAAGAGAGAGAGAGAGATGGCAGAGGGAGAAGCAG
>JAPTHA010000001.1:10283775-10295443 GCA_029814585.1 Gymnapogon annona
ATATAGTATTTTCACTGTTTATAGTACTGTTTACACTGATGTGCAGTATTCTCACTGTTTATAGTACTGTTTACATTCTTACATTGTCCATCTCATTTATTTCTTATTCATTATTGACTTGTGTGTGTTGTCATATTTACACCGCAGACACTCTTGGCTTTGGCTTCATTTCATCAACTGTGCACTTTTCTATTTTCCATATTTATTTGTGTTATCAGCTGACAATCCATGACATTTGGTTACCAGATTTATTGTGTATGTAATGACAATAAAGGAAGTCTAAGTCTAATACTTATTTTTTTAAAAGAGAGTATGCACTTTATGCATATCCCAATCCTTTTCATTTATTGTCAGCAATTTTGAAGGATGTGGTCATACTTTTGTTATTTGAAATTCTAAATAAATAAATAAATAAATAAATAAATAAATACCACACACAAGCCATACATCAGGCATAAAAAAAACTAAACATCCAAGCCATTACATGACATATCCCAGACAAGGAACACTCAATCGGAGAATAATCAGTTGACATATCCTGTGTTGTAATGAAAACGCCGCCGTGGTGGAGAAGTTTCGACAGTAGATCCGCCTCGATATGAAATGCTGATCATCTCGATTTCCCGCAAAATCGCAGAAAGCGAGAGCGGGTTGTATGTCATCTCCGGGGGGTGAGCATCCAATCACAGCGCTCCATTCTCCCAGCCCGTCTCCTATTGGCTGACAACTGACTAATGCTCTGTTGTTCAGTACAAATTGAAGGGAGACCAGCCCGACTAATAAATTACAGACAGATAAATCAAACGTTTGGGCCAAATACAAAAAAAAAAGAAAAGAAAATAGTCACATCATCTCCGATAACCAATCAATATTTTTTGAGCCGGTTGAATGCGGAAAGCCTCGGGCGCGCGGAGATTTGTTTTGTAGTCAACCATGCTAGCGTTGCTAGCTAATTAGCCAGCGTCTCGTCGCCTCCTCTTCATCTTCATGGGTTTCTGCTGTTGAGTCTGCCAGGCTTGTGCTGGAGGCAGTGAGGCTAACAAATTAATGCCATCAGCCAGGGTGGGTTGGCTTTATTTGTGTTAACTGCTACACGTCTATTCGACGTTTCTCTTTATTCGTAGTTTGACGAGTAATACCGGAAAAAAACCCAAGGCTAGCCAACAAGTTAGCATTGTGCTCTTTTTTTTAAGCTAGCTGAGTTAGCGAGCTCGTTTGCTAACGCCAGCATTGACTATACCAGCTAAGCTAACGTTTGGAATTTGGCATTTGTTTTTGTTTTTTTTTTTGTAATAATGGAAGTGTGAACAACGCGCTGTCTTTTTCAACCTCAGAACTCAGGTCATATTATGAGCGGGGTGAGTTGCAAAGCTAACGGCGCCGTGTACCCTGCCTCATCAGCGATGATGAACTCTGTGAAGAAGCCGAAGATGGAGCAGATTCAGGCCGACCATGAGCTGTTCCTGCAGGCCTTCGAAAGTGAGATTTCACTCCTCGTTTCATTTCATTTGTATTCATCGTGGAGAGTTTTATTCTCATTTCCACGAGAAGGCTTTTTTTTTGCCATTCTCTCAATCTGGTTCTTGGTAATCTAAACTACTTTTCCCCTCTAATATGATGTTTGAATATTGTGTAATGGTTGACAGGCCTGTCCAGAAAAAAAAAAACATGTAGACTTCTAAAATAGTTGCACATATAATTACAATAATAAATCAAATAAATGTCAAAGTTTCATTTAAAAACAAAAGACATAGGTTTTCTTTTTTTTTTGTGAATTCACTTCTCCGAAAGTTGTTTAAACACCTGTTAACATCATGTGTTTGGAGAAGTGCAGGCCTTCCTTTGGTTTGTTTTGTGTATCAGGGGTGTCAAACTCATTTCATTCCAGTTAAATTTTAATCTCAAGTGGTCTGAACCAGTAAAATAATAACATAATATATCAATTATGTTAACTCTGAACTTTTCTCTCTGTCTAAGAGGGGGAAAAAAAGTAAAGTTACATGATGGAAAATGTTTACATCTCAAAAACTATCCTGTAAAGCAAAGTGAATAAACATGAACAAATGATAAGTGTAATTTTAACACATTCCATTTATCAGTTACACGTGTACTTGATAAACTGCCTGTTACATTTAGTAACAGGCGGAATATTGTTATGATTGTACTCAACTTCTCTTTGGCCATTTCAGGGCTTTAATATTTGTTCAGGTTATTCACATCTTTGGCAATACACTTTATTTTACTGTAAACACATGAAAACATATGGAGTTGTGGGTATTTATTCGATATTTCAATAGTATTTTACTGGTCTGACCCACTTGAGATGGAAGTTGTCTGAATGTGGCACCCGAGCGAATATTACTGTTAATATCTTCAGTGTAATTTTAGCATTGCACAGATTTACCCCAAGTGCCAGACTGGACCGTTTGGCGGGTCCCATTTGGCCCTCGGGCCGCATGTTCAACATCCCCGTGCTATTTGGTGAAATCTTAACTCATTCAATGCATACTGATACGTACATGTTTTTCTATTCGGAGAGAACTGTCCCATAAAGCATGTTTAGGATATATAGACAGCCTAAGGATTCACATTTATCAAAATTCAAAAGGGAAAAACAAGTTATTGACTTATGTGTGAAGTATCTGATGATTGTAAGAGTGATTTCAAGATAACCTTTGCATTTAAAGTAAATTTAATGTGAATTATAATTATATTTATTATGAGTTATAATTAAAAAATTAAAAGTAGTTTCACATGTTGCCGTGGCTGTATCAAGGGAAAACGATACATTGATGCATGACCGTGTCGGTTTTCTAAAGTTATCTATTCACCTTTTTATTTTCAGAACCCACTCAAATCTACAGATTTCTGCGCACAAGGAACTTGATTGCAGTAAGTCAAACAACTTGCACGATGTCTTTAACTTAATTGATGAGCCAATTCCACTCGTTTAACTCCTCGTTCTTCTCTCCATTCAGCCCATATTCTTGCACAGGACGCTCACCTTCATGTCTCACAGAAACGGCCGAGTAAACAATAGAAGGTAATAAACAATTATGTACATTGTTTCTTGAGCTATTTTGGCCATGATTTAAACACAATCCCTACGTTACTCTGTTTTCTCTCTCCATTTTACTTCAATTTCTGTTTAGCGTGACCTAATTTTTTATTCTACCTTTGTCCAGGAAATCATTCAAAGTGGATGACATGTTGCAGACAGTGGAGAAGATGAAAGGAGAGCAGGAATCTCCAAGGTGACACTCTAAAGACTGATTGTATTGTTCTATTATTATGGAAAGATAAAAGTTGATGGGCTCTATTTATTGTTTTTCCAAGGATTCAGAATCCAAAGAAACCTTGTTCAGACACGTTGTGACTTTTAACAGTCTAGTAATAAATGCGTCACATTAGTGTTTGACCCAGATGTCTCATTTGCATTTTATTTTGGTTCCGCAGCTTGTCTTCACATCTACAACTAACTTTCACTGGGTTCTTCCATAAGGACGGTGAGTACAGCCTTGGACATCTGCTCATGTTGCTATAAATGTATAGTCTGGTTTAGAAAAGTCATTATCATTGAGTTATTCCAAGTACTATTATATCTTTTTTTTTTTTTTTTTTTACTTTGCAGAAAAGCCATCTCCGAATTCAGAAAATGAACAAAATTCCGTATCATTAGAGGTGCTACTTGTCAAAGTCTGCCATAAAAAACGCAAGGTACAGTAGCATTTTCTGATCCAGTACATTTCTGCAGCAGAACTCTAATACTTGCTGCTCTGCATTTGTATTCTTTAATGACACTTTGCGGTTTCTTTCAGGATGTCAGCTGTCCAATTAAGCAAGTGCCTACAGGTAAAAAGCAGGTGCCTTTGAACCCTGACACTAACCAAACCAAGTCCGGCTCCTTCCCCTCCTTACTGGTCTCCAGCAATGAGTTTGAGCCGAGCAACAGTCACATGGTGAAGTCCTATTCACTCCTGTTCAGGGTGTCGCGCACAGGGAGGAGGAATACCAATGGTCTAGTCAACGGGGAAGCCAACGAGAATATCGGTAGGGAAATCCTAGATCTGAACTAAGCATCTATGAGTTTTCTGTTTGGGCGTGTTTATTTAGAGTAAGGTTTTCTAATAGTTGAGATACAAGTATCAAAATCTCAAGATTATGAGGGTGATCCAAAGCCGTGGGCACATTTTAGCAAAAACGACCAAATTAACAACAAAATAGGTCTCGGGATTTCCTCATAGTGTAGCTAAACGTATCTGTAAGTTCATGTTGTGAAAGTGATTATTCCGAACATGTCGTTCTAGAGCAGGGGTGTCAAACTCATTTGAGTTCAGGGGCCACATTCAGGTACATTTTATGTGAAGCGGGCTGAACCAGTATAATAATAACATAGTAATATATAAATAACATAGAAATAATGGATATAATTGATCTTTTCTCTGTGTTTTCAAGGAAAAGTTACATTACATGATGAAAATGTTTACATCTAAAAACTATCCTTCAAAGCAAAATGAATAAACACCAACAATCTGAAAAGTGTGATTTTAAAGAGTAACCATATTCTGTTGATCATTTGTAGTTGACAGATCACAGTGGAGCTACCAACACACAAGATGTTGTTAAAATTGTACTTAACATCTCTTATGCCATTTTCAGGTTGTTCATATCAAATTTTTTTTGTAAAATTATACTTTGTTTTTTGTAAATACATGCTAATATTTGGAGTTGTGAGTATTTATAGGTTATTATGCTAGGCATTTTTCTGGTCTGACCCACCTTAGATTGAATTGGTCTGAATGTGGAGCCTGAACTAATATTATTGTTCAAATCTTCAGTTTTAATTTTAACATTGCACAGATACATCCCAAGGGCCAAACTGGAGCCTTTGGTGGGCCGGATTTGGCCCCCGGGCTGCATGTTTGACACCTGTGTTCTAGAGCATGGTTCTCAAACTCCTTTTAGTTCAGGGACCAAATTTAGCCCGATTTGGCCAGAACTGGGCCTGAACAGTAAAATAATGTAATTATTGATAAATAACATCAATTTGAAACTTTCCTTAAATTCTGAAACGGTCCTTTTTAAAATAATGTGAATAACAGTGACCTAAAATTTCACAAGAAAGCTGTATAATTTTAACAATATTATACCTGAGTTTATAATTTATAGATGTACATTACAACTTGCAGATCACAGTGGATCTACAAATACGTAAAGCCTTTGGTAACAGGTGGAATATTGTTAATATTGCGATTCTGGCCCAAAAATCATTTTGGAATCCTCCACAGAGTATTTTGTAAACCTACTGTGTGGATAATGCGCTCACTTATGAACACAGGAGGAGATGAATACGCAGGTTACTCATTATGTTATTTTGTTTTTTTGTTTTTTTTTCTGTCTGTAGATGTAACAGATACTCCGAGTAGAAAGAAGAGAAGCTCATCTCATAGGGAGGAGGGAGAGACCACAGAGACATATGTTGCACAAATGACTGTCTTTGATAAGAACAGGTAGGTTTATTTCTTTATTTTTTTGTTGTAGAATTTGTGGTTCTGTTCCTACACCTGCCACTCATTTACTTGACCTTTTTTTTTTCTGTGTAGAAGATTGCAGCTGCTGGATGGGGAGTATGAGGTGTCGATGCAAGGAATGGAGGACAGTCCTGTGAGCAAGAAGCGTGCTACGTGGGAAACTATTCTCGACGGGAAGGTAAGGGAGATTTAGGACGTGCATAATCTTATTTACATCAAACCTTTCACTTCACATCTCTTTAGCAGACTCACTGGTTTGTCCTCTCAGTCAACAGTTGCAGGGTTGTATTGGCACTCAAGAGAAGATTATTGTGGTCGGGATACTCGTGCAACTGCGTATTTCAGTTGTCGTAGTGAAAGAAACAAAGTTTGACTATGTTGTTGTTGTAATAGTAGTAGTAATAATAATGATGGATTAGGTTTATATAGAAGGAACTCGAACCACTTACTGCACAAGTGTCAAACATTCGGCCCGGCAAAGGGTCCAGTCTGGCCCTCGGGTGGAATCTGTGCAATGTTAAAATTACACTGAAATTATAACAATAATATGAGTTCAGGTTCCACATTTGGACCAATTCAATCTCTAGAGGGTCAGACTAGTAAAATACATACCATAATAACCTATAAATGCTCACAACTCCAAATAATATTTTGTATTTACAGTAAAACAAAGTATAATTTTGCAAAAATGTTGAATAACCACAACAAATATGAACAACCTGAAAAGACTGAATAGGATTTAAGTGCAATTGCTACAATATTCTACCTGTTATTAAATGTTACCTATCTGTTATAATTTGTGTAAATAATAAACTATCTTAAAAATCACACTTATCATTTCAGTTTGCTCAGGTTTATTTTACTTTGCTGTTGAGGATAGTTTTTAGATGTAAACATTTTCACTGTTTAATTTGACTTTTTTTCCAGTCTAAAACATGGAGAAAAGTTCAAATGACATTATTTATATCATATTATGCTATTATTTTACTAGTTTGGCCCGCTTCAGATCAAATGTACCTGAATGTGGCCCTGAAGTGAAATGAGTTTGACACCCCTGACTTACTGTATTTTCCGGACTATAAGTCATTCCGGGGTAAAGTCGCACCAGCCAAAAAGCAGGAGGCGTGGAAGGTGGGTGAAATATCTTGACCAAGGACTCAATGTTTGGAACCTCCAACCCTTTGGTTATTGGACGACCTGCTCTACCTGCTGCCCTAAACTGTTTGAAACAAGTGAGGTTGATTATGTGGAATCCATTTTCAGTGACATGTCAAAGTTTGACTTAGTCTTCGTTCAGATAAGGAAACTTTTTTATTAAAAAAAGATACGGTTTCAATGAGAAAAAGTTTATTTTCGGCAAGTAGATTTTTTTTTTTTAGTCATCCCAAATCGGTATGTGATGGGGGGGGGAACCTGACTCCCTGTCCTCCACCCTGACCCAAATTCTGCATGATTCTCCCACAGAGACTGCCACCATTTGAGACATTTTCTCAGGGACCCACATTGCAGTTCACGCTGCGCTGGACTGGGGATGCCAGTGGGAAGTCCACTGCCCCCGTGGCCAAACCCCTCGCTACCCGTAACTCGGACAGCTCCACTCCTATGGAGACCAGGACCAGCAACCACCGAGCTGCCCTCATGAGTAAGGACTTTTTTTCTGACACGTAGAAGAGCAGGGAACGGAAAGCGCAATCCGACCCTCTTTACTGCTTAGCAACGATGCGAGGGACATTCATAGCATTTATTTCACATTGCTAATGTGATTTTTTTTTTTTTTATTATTTATTTATTTTTTTCTCTCACCTAAACAAATGTGAATAGTTAGTTATATGGTATTGGCATGTAATTCATCTCTAAAAGCACTGCAGCTTCAAATGTAGGTATCAGGGTTGAATTTGTGTATTAACTTTGATTTATATTCTTCTTACCGACTTAGTAAAATTCAATAAAACCTGAACGGGAGGTTTCCCTGTAAGTACCAAATTTTAAAGAAGTTTTTAACTTTGCCAGATTTCTCCTGAAGTAGCAGAGTATGATCAGATTTTTCTTTTTTCCTGGGTTTACCTGTTTTGTTTGATAACGGTAGTGACATTGAAATATAAATGAAAAGATGATGCCTCTCTGATTTTTCTCTTGTCCCTTTTTGACTGATTATTGCTCAAGTACATCACCACCATCCTTAATGGTGCCATATATCAACACTCATTTAGTGTCAACCACATATTCAGACGCCAGAAAGCCCTTCCTTTCATGGATCCTCTAATAGTGGTACACTCGATTGTTGGAAACACTGAGTTTTGTCTGGTTTTATTTGAAATATTCATGTTCTGGAAAAACAAAGACTATTATTGTCAGAGAATGATCATGTTTTTTGTCAAAGCCACGCTGAAAGGATAAAGTCCTGGGGAGTTGATGATTTGGTGAGTGTCCAGGAAATAACTTCTCCATCTGTTCCCGTCAGCAGTGAAAGAGTCAGTCAGCACAGACATTCAGACGAGGAAAGAGCAGGTCCCGTGTGAGCCGCGGCAGAAGCTACGTATATTTTATCAGGTACAACATATATTACCAAATACCTTAAGGACTGTATCTGGGCCTGTGGACTCACATGAACCCTGTCACGAGGTGGCTGAGAAGCACCACCTCTGGGCTTATTTGTTACATGCTGAGATCTTTTGAAGTATTATCCTGGTTTAAAATTGTACATCTAAGTAACCCGGTCTGGTACTTTGCAGTGACTAATTGAATACTTTCTCTGCTCAGTTCCTGTACAACAATAACACAAGGCAGCAGACGGAAGCAAGAGATGATCTTCACTGTCCCTGGTGTACCCTGAACTGTAGCAAGCTCTACAGTCTGCTCAAACACCTCAAACTCTCCCACTCCCGCTTTATCTTCAACTACGTGGTAAGGGAATGAGTGTCTTTTGTCCAGCTCATTGGTCATGTTTGTTAAGTAGGGGTGTTTGGTTTTTTTTATATATATATAAGGATTTGCATCTATTGCGGTTAAAACCACCAGTAAGCATGGTAACTTTTCTGTAAAGTTACCATTTCTGGGAAGTAGGTCACTGTCAGATATGTATTATTAGGTATTAGAAACCACGTTCTGCATTAATACTGACCTCAACATGTTGAGTTAAAGGAAGTGCAGAAAAGTAGATTTAACTTGACTTTCTTCATCAATTGAAGTTACTTATTAAGTTTTTTATATATATATTTAGATTTTTCAGTTGACAGTATCAGTTATATTTATGCACTACAGGACGATCCTACTTCTTTTTTTTCATCCAGTAGGTTATTTTCTCCAGGTTCACACAACTGTTGACTTCTTCAACCACATCTTGATTGGAAGAGGGGCAGGGTCTAATTTCCATTTTCTATCAATGCATTTCTTAGTGATTGAATTTCTGCCAGTTTCTTCACATACTTTGACAGTTTGAGTTTAATTAGATTCACTAGTAGACAGACTTCAGGGTCCAGTGTAAATTAAAATGACAAAACCTCTGTAGATTAGAACACTACCTGGTCGAATGAAGGAATGTTCCTTCCTCCGTACCACATCTAAATCACAAAGGTGATACATTTTTCCACTGATTCAACTTGCACAGAATGGACGTTGCAGGGATGACCATAGTCATTTAAGATGTGGTTAACAGCTGAAAGTCTTTTTAATCATTGGAGTTAATCATTGGATGACAATGGAGGTTCAGTACTGACATGGCCGGTGATCAGGCCTAAAGATCATGTGATGAAACACACACTGTCTGCCATTGTTTGCCTGGACTGTTGGTCTCACTGGAACATTTTAACCCAGTGAACCCAAAATGTATTGACACTCGCGCCACTGCTTCGATTTGGTGCACGTTGGAGTTCAGAAGTCAGACCACAGATCACATGTTCACAGACGTATTGTAATTCTTGCTTGTTTTCTCTTTATTTCATCATCTGCAGAAGTAAATCATGATATATGGGCGGCTGTGACTCAATTGGTAGAGTGGGTCGAATCCTGGCTTTGACAGTCCACACGTTGAAGTGTCCCTGAGCAAGACACTGAATCCTAAATTGCTCCCTGTGGAGGCTGGCAGCGCTTTGTATGGCAGCAGTCGCCCGCTGGTGTTTGAATGGGTGAATGTTTGGCCAATGTCAAGCGCTTTGAGCACTGTAAATGTGTGGAAAAGCGCATTTATAGTGCACTTTTCCACTTCCCACTTACTTTGCATTTACCACTTACATATGGTAAATGCAATCCGTTTACCATATGTTTTTCCCATATGGCCCACCCCTAGTGTTGACAGATGCTGTAGAATCACTGTGAACAAACCGTAATCTAGTTCTCTAGGAAGTACAGTAATTGCACTGGTACCGTTGAAATGAACACTGACTGGGTAGGAGAGCTATGACACCGCTGTCATTTCTTTTAACACATGAGCATTTTGCGATGAATGTAATTTCCCAGCCCTAGCTGTATATATCCTGACCCAGTATGGTACTACAGTGGTTGAATGAATGCAGTAGATGCTTGAGGTTGGGTCAGTCAGGTTGAAAGCTTGTGTTCTGCCAACGCCCAGTGTCTCAAGGGTAAACAAGCTTCTAACCTTGACAGATGGTGTCAGGTTTCTCATAAACACACGTCCCCGTCCTGTCCAAATGTTTAATTTGTGTTTTTCTAATTTGCAGCCTCACCCCAAAGGAGCAAGGATAGACGTGTCTATCAATGAGTGCTATGACGGTTCGTATGTTGGCAACCCTCAGGACATCCACAGTCAGCCCGGCTTTGCTTTTAGCCGAAACGGTCCCGTCAAGAGGACTGCAGTAACTCACATATTGGTTTGCAGGTAAACACGGAGGCTTCCTTTCTTTTTACTTACCACACATAGGAATTCACTAATGCAGTGTATTCACTTGTAAGATACAGTATTAGCGCTTAACAGAAGTAGCATTTTCGAAAGTGTATATCATTTAAAGGCCATTGGTAGGAATGGAGCAGCTCTATATGTCAGCATGTTTTTCATAACTCCCTGATCGTATAAATATTACAATTCAAGACCTGGTTTCAATATGTTCTTTTTTCTGTTATTTTATTTAGATTGTTCATTAAACAATGTTACAGATACATTCATACACTACAAGAAGACATTCACAACACACAATGACAGGATCAGAGACAACAGACAAAAAAAACACATACAGAGCACCAAAAACACAAAAAGGACACAGTGACAAAAAAAAGTAAATAAATGAACTGCATGAGTCACAAAGGTTTCAGTATGTTCTACTGGGAGGTACATTAAAGAGTTGAATATTAACACCTGATTATAACTTTGGTTTATTTGAGCAGGGAAAAAGCATTAATCTGTTAGGGATATCTTTAACCGGTCACAGTAATAATAATAATTTAGTGTTGGGTAGCGGTTTTAAGCTTATTCTCACTGGTGTTTGTGGTCTCAGGCCAAAGAGGACCAAACCAAGTTTGTCTGAGTTCCTGGAGTCCGAGGACGGGGAGCTGGAGCAGCAGAGGACCTACGTCAGCGGACACAATCGCCTCTACTTCCACAGTGACAGTTGCATGCCCCTCCGGCCTCAGGAGATGGATGTGGACAGCGAGGACGAAAGAGACCCGGAATGGCTCAGAGAGAAAACCGCCACGGTGAGGAGGC
Source organism: Gymnapogon annona (assembly GCA_029814585.1). Taxonomy (NCBI): domain Eukaryota; kingdom Metazoa; phylum Chordata; class Actinopteri; order Kurtiformes; family Apogonidae; genus Gymnapogon; species Gymnapogon annona. Next base: position 10,294,963 of record JAPTHA010000001.1, read on the forward strand.
ATTAGTGGCTGACGTTTAGCACCTATTGCATCCGGATGCAACCGGCATTTGTTTAAGGAATTAAAGAGGTCATTTCTCAGCAGGCGCTTTCCCACTGTGGGAGCATTTTGTAGTTCTGTGAACCTTTTTAGTTTTTGGAACCTTTTTTTCATGCATTCTCACAACATAGGAACTACCCACTGCGACCATAGTACATAGAACCTTTTTAGCTCTTACTCACAGGCGGGGCCTTTATTAGTTCTACACGAACTCCGCGAAGTTGGTATTTCCTGATTGGCAGACCTCAGGCCACACCCATTTCCGCATCTTTCAGAAATGCAGCGCTATAGGCTGTGATCAGATCGTAGACATAAGTCCTATTGCTTTAGTACAGGGGTGCTCACACTTTTTCTGCCTGCAAGCTACTTTCAAAATGACCAAGTCAAAATGATCTACCTACTATAAAATTGCAAAATATATATTTATAAATATATTGACAATT
>JAPTHA010000001.1:10923687-10935181 GCA_029814585.1 Gymnapogon annona
ACGCTGCAGTTAAATGGGTCAGTCAGCTGGTTCTGTGTGTGTGTGTGTGTGTGTGTGTGTGTGTGTGTGTGTGTGTGTGTGTGTGTGTGTGTGTGTGTGGTAGCCTTCGTAATTGCACTGTGCAGCACAGCAGTCACAGCAGGTTGTTTGTTTTCCTCCAGCGTGTGTGACTTCTCCTCCCCATGCATTACATGTAATCCTGTTTGTTGAGATTCAAATGAAGAGCAAAGGTAAAGGATACAGTCCAGCAGCGCCGTCTAACACCACATCAGCAAGTAAAATATTGCACTTTAACACAAATGTTTTTCTGCTACGCTTTTAATATCTGCTGGCAATGAATCGAAGCTCACGCACAATGTTTTGGTTCTAATCATTAAACAACCCATAAGAACCATGACCGTGCAATCTTCCTCAAAGGGTTTTTTTTTTTTTTTTCCTCTGATGATTATTCCACTAGGAATCAAACGCTGAACCAACCCTAAATGTGTGGTTAACAGCCTGCAGCTTTAATTCACTGGTCCCCAACCCCCAAGCTGTGGACCAGTACCGGTCCTTGGATCAGTTGGTACCGGGACACACAGAAAGAATACATGACTTACATTATTATTTATTTTATTTATTCGATTTATTTGTCTATGGATCCTGAACAAAGTTTGATTTTGAAAAATTTCCAGATTCTCCACTGCTGCGTCTGTCAATGATGCTGCCTTGATCGTATATCAAAGGTTTTTAAATTGACATTTCTTAGTACAGGTACAACAATGATGTATGGCTTGGTTAAAAGCAGTCTAAAATCAGGCATTATGAATAAATAGGATATCACTTAAAATACCTTAAAACAGTAAAGGCAGCAGCAGCTTTGGATAAAATAGAATAAAATAAAATGTGTTTGCCCTACTTTCTTCAGAGGGCTGTTTTAAAACTAACACATAACACATTAGCATTAGCTACATCGAAACTAACACGTAATACATTAGCTACATTGAAACTAACAGATAACACATTAGCACTAGCTACATTGAAACTAACACATAATACATTAGCAGTAGCTACATTGAAACCCCCAAGCTGGAAAAATGAGCACAAAACAAATGTGTGTGTTTGGTTTCTTTGTTTGTAGAGAGGCCGTTACTCATGTTATGTTGTTGTTGCCTATAAAATTACACACACAGTGGATTCACCCTTATTATATTTACTAAATACCAGCTTTTACTGGGGCATATCATTTTATTTTGCTGTATTCATCCACCACAACTTAAAGGCCGGTCCCTGAAAATATTATCAGACATTAAACCCCTCCGTGACACAAAAAAATGGTTGGGGTCTGCTGATTTAAATGAATGGTTTCCACTGTTTTATGGTGATGAAAACCTTCAATGGTCCTTTAAATTTGTTTGAATAGGTCCGTCGTTCAAAAAAGGTTGGGAACCACTGGTGTAATTTGAACATGCACCGGAATACACAGTCCCACCTAACCTACCTCTCTTCACCCACATATTCATTTAAATAAATGTAATTAGACAAATCATCTCGCTTTTGGAGTCTTTTATTTGAATACACATAATCTAATCAAGAGATAAACTTTCAAGTGTGACATTAATTAAAGAACCACTACTGGCGTTCACCAGTATCTTATCTGAACCACAGCGACTCACTGGGGTCCATAGATTAACCAGTTTCACACACACTAATCACATCAGGTCTGTTGTAAGACATCGCTAATTGTCTTTCAAAATGAAAAGAAACAACACCTCCACGAGACTATGGCTTCAGTCACCGTCCATGAAATTGTGAGTAAGTGTGAAGTCATCGCGATGACTAAGAGCCACTCCCTCACAGCAGATATACGAGCCAATGTGTGGCAGGATTTATTGGCATTTTAATGCATGGGTATTATTGTTTGTCCAGTCCACTTATCCCACTGGGATATCTTACACTTTTGTTTCTCCCAACGTTCACATAAATGCATTAACACAAGATTAGTACACTGGAGTACACTTCATTTATTCACATTTGGATTGCATTACACTTTGTTTTCATAATGTGAAAGGATTACTTTGATATAAATGTATACTAAGGTAATTCCATCAGTGAGATGCGTCTTATATGTGGATGTTTATGTCAGTGCATCTCTGATTCTTTGAAACAGTTGTTTTAATGTTATCAATCAACTCGATGCCGTTACAAGTCAAATATTCATGATACTGTTTGTAATGAAATATGAACTCTTAGTGTGACTTCTATCTCGTAACCTTCCCTCTGTTTTTTTTTTTCTGCCTCTCCACCAGGTTTGACGACCTCTGATCCTATCGGCTTGAAGGCCAGTCAGGTGGCCAGTCAGGTGCCAATCAGGCAAACCGAGGAGGGGGACCTGCAGTGAGACTGGGAGACCCTCGCACCACGCTCGCACGGCTTCACCTCTCTCCCTGCATCAGCAACGCCATGTCCATACCCAGTAGCAGCCCAGAGAGAGAGGGCTCTGGTGGGGCTCCCCCCCAGCTAGAGTGCCCGTCTTCCCCTCCAGGCATGGACGCAGACCCCCCATCAACAGGCAGCCCGGTGCTCAGCCCGGACTCATCTTCCCATGATGCAGTGCTCTCGGCACCAGCAGCATCGCCGGCAGACTCCGAGAACTTGAGCCCTGATGAACTGGAACTACTGGCCAAATTAGAGGAACAAAACAGGTAAGAGAAAACTTCATAACCTACGGATTCCTGATGCTTTATCTTATAAGGTGCTTTCCCACTGTAGGAACTTTTTTGGAGTTCTTTTTTAGTTCTTAGGATTTTTTTCACGCATTCCAATAGCATAGGAAGTACGAACTACAATCATAGTTTTGAGAACCTTTTTAGCTCCTACTCCGAGGCAGGGTCTCCTTTTTTAGTTCTACAGGAACTATCGCAATTTCTGGACTATAAAACGCACCTGAATAAAAGCCGCACCAGCTAAAATTAGGGGAAAATTCAGATTTGTACATATATAAGCCGCACTGGACTAAAAGCCGCAGGTGTTTTAATGTTTAATTACCATATGTAAGCGTTCATGCATGAAGGGGATTGTCGGCAATGTTCCCTGTAAGCCACGCACGTAAACCAGCCGTGATTCTCCCCTGCCACATCAAACCAGCAGCTAATGAAATACATGTGCGCTATTTGTCTCGTGATGACGGTAAATGAGCCGTAACAGAAGCATAATAAGATGATGTTATATTCCAGCGCACTTCGTTTTTGAAGCCTTTTGTGTCCTGTGCTCTCTATAAAATATGTTGCAACCTTCGGGTCATAACAGATGACTAAAACTATGCGGGATCAGATTTTGTCTCGTGATTGAACCGATGTAGTTTTTTCAAGCTGAACATTTCTTACGGAAGTTTACGGAACAGTACACCTATCATAAACCCAATATAAAGATACTTCCTATTTTGACTTTAAAATAAAAGCGCTTCCCAAAATAATTTAAAATGTTGTCTCTTAATTTTTTCCAATAAAAAGAGATGGCTGTTTGGGGAATCTTCCATTTTATTAAGATTTAGACAAACAAGTTACATATTTGCATACCTTATTAAAGCGTTACCATATAGTGCAATGGTACAAAACATGTACTGTGCTGTGTAAACTGTACCGTATCACATAGCGTTTCAGACACACAAACGTTCACATGTTTAACATGTACACTGCAGAAATAATAAACGGTGCATGTTCTGACTCCCGACAATTAGACTTTAACTTAAAAGCTGTATCATATTGTGGCGATTCGGCAGGCAACCAAGAGGTAAGACAGACTTCCTCTTTCTCACGGCTCCTTTTTATTAGAATGTGTACAGCTCTCCGCATCAGCCTAACGCTAAACATCGTCTTGGACTCATTTGTATATTATTCTATATTATTCAAATGTGGACTTAAATTGTGAACATAAATATAGATAATTTTCCATCCATGTGTGTGTGTTTGTTGTATCATGGCAAATAGTGCTTTGGAGGACGCAGAATAAGATTACATCACACCTCTCCATACCGTGGTTCTACTGCTTGTGTGAATGCACAACCAAAAGGTTCCCCTGGGGAGAGTAGTTCCTACAACTCAATTAAAGGTACAGGATCGTTCTATTAACTTCTCTGTGGGAAAGTGCCTATAAACAAAGTCAAGACCAATCGGTCACGCATCACTTTTTTCCAACTTGACTTCACTGTAGCTTTATTGTCCCTTAAGTGAATGAGTCACAGCCTCCTATCAAATATACCAGGTGTGAGAACTTGATACTCAACTGAGAAATTTAGATGCGGATGCATTATGGTTGTGGTGACAGTGATTTCTGGGAAAAACCTGCGTGTTTTGCAGTTTTATACCCGTTTAGTTGTTGTATCTGCAGCTGCACCTGGTCCAGTACGAAGTGATTTGTGACCACAAAGTGATGTTGGTTTGACCCAGAATCACAAGTCCGCATGCTCTATATTTGTACAACTACACCAGGTAACAGAACTGGGTATGTAGGTTAGTGTTTTAGGAAACAATGAAGAGGCGACTTATCTAAAAGTGGACCTGTATCAAAAATCAATTACACATACCGGTAATCTGAATTTATCAACACATGTCCATTGGATGTTGCTGGATGTTTTTTATGATACTTTAATGAGCTCTGAATCCTTCTTCTCTGGAATAATTGGCACTTTCCCACTATAGGAACCTTTTGTAGTTCTTAAAAGCTTTTTAGTTCTTCAAATCTTTTTTTCACTGCATTCCCAAAGTATAGGAACTATGAACAACGACCATAGTTCTGAGAACCTTTTTAGCTCCTACTCACAGGCAGGGTCATTTTTTTAGTTCTATGTGAACTATATGACGTCAGTGTTTGATGATTGGTAGACCTCAGGCCACGCCCATTTCTGCATAGAAGAGAGAGTGTGTTATGGTGAATTCAGCACTATAGGCTGCAATCAGGTCGTAGACGAGTCATGATGCTTTAATACAACAGTATACATCAGCTTATACAACACATCTACAAACCACATTTATTAGTCAACAACAATAAACACTTCATGTGACCTTTCATGTTTCCCATCGGAGCGTCATCTGTAGCGTTTCAGCTCTCGTGTCCACATCTGTATGAACTTGTGAGAAGAGAAGGAACACACGTGTGCTCCATGAACAGATGAAGAGAAGCCAGCCAACTACACACTAAACACTTGGAGATTGTCTTGGACTCATTTGTATCCCATTATATATTATTCTTACATTTTTAACATGAGTATAGATCACTTTCCATCTCTGTGTGTGTGTGAGTTAGTTGTAGCATGTGTAAAAGTACTTTGGAGGATGCAGAATAAGATTAGGTCACACTGCTCGGTACTGTGGTTCTACTACCTGTAGGAATGCACAACCAAAGAGTTCCCCTGGGGAGAGTAGTTCCTACAACTCAGTTACAGGTGCAGGACAATTCTATCAACTAAGTTCAAACAAGCAGTGTGTGGGAAAGCACCTGACGTCTAAATGCCATCCTGTGTCGTTTTAGAAAATGACCTTTCTGTTCAAGGGTGACATTTAATCCCTCGGTGCCTCGGTAAGGTTGGAGACCATGCACCTTAAAAGACCAGATTTCCCCACAGAAATGTGAAGCAATAAATGACATTCCAATAAAGACAAAAAATATTGTCTGACATGAAATTGGTCCGTGGTGTAAAAAAGGTTGGGGGGCCACAGACACATCCCATAGTGCCGCTCCTGAGGTGTGATGCCACCATCGGAATGCTCCATCAGGTAAAGCAGTAGAGGGGCGTTCTGCGTCACCTACAAGAAATATCGGTATGGCTTCCTCATCCTCCGCAATCTGCTTCTTCAGAGCAGAAATCTCACCGGGATTGAAATGCTTTTTTAGCTTCGAATTGGCAACGACCCGTGCGTCGCGTACACTTCCCGGCCACTTGATGATGACATCCATGAGCTTGTGCTTGTAACCACAGACAGCCTTGACATTGATGGAAGGTCTGCACTTCTCATTTATATAGTCCAGGGTTGTAAACTCATTTTAGTTCAGGGGCCAAATTCAGCCAAATTTGATTTATAGTGGGCCAAACATGTGAAATAATATATAAATGCCATTTTGACAATATTTAGTTCATCATTTCTACATGTACATTGTAACTGACAGATCACAGCGGATCCACAAATGCACTAAACATTTAATAACAGGCAGGATATTGTTATAATTGTATTTAAGGTGTCAAGTAATTTCAGGTTGTTCATATTTGTTCAGGTTAAACCAATTTTTTGACAAAATTTTAATTTGTTTTGCTCTAAATACATGATATTTGGAGTTTTGAGCATTTATAGGTTATTCCAGTATGTATTTTACTATTCAATATCCATTTGATATTGAATTGGACTGAATAACTAAAATTATTGTTAATATCTTTGTCTAATTTGAGCATTGCACAAATTCATCCCAAGGCTAGTCTTTTTTGTTCAAATTATTAATAATTCTAAGTGATTTTTAGTAATTGGAATGGATGGAAAATTATAAATTTTTAAGGCACAACCAGCTGTGGAGACCAAGCCAAGAACGATTACTATCAGAACAATTACACATGTCCAATGTTTTCAGCTCCAAAGGAACAAAAAGCACAGCACGTCAAGATTAAACCCTTTGTGCAAAAAGTCATTATCAGGGTAGATCGACCATGCAATTTTAAAATGAGTTTCCTGACTTTGGGAGAGTCAGGGCACCAAACATGGGAAGAAAAACATCTTTCCTTCAGGTTGTTTTTGTTACGAGCTGCGGTTTAGATCGTACAGACGAAGACACAAAACCTGCAATTTCCTATTTATCCATTCTGGGACCGGTTTTCCAAATGTCACGGTTTCAGTGACTGAAAACGCTGGTTCCGTGTAGACGAACAGCCCATGAGACACCGATGCTTTGCCGAAATGGCTGTCTTTATGTGAACAGGGCCCTGGTGACTTTAAATAACAGTAACTTTGAAAAATAATCCTTGATTTATGAGTCCTTTTAGTGCGGCGATCTCCTGACTTGACCAGAGTTCAGCATTTAGCCTTTGTGAACACACTGTTATTATCTGTGGTAATACTGTCTATACCAAAAACAGCTAAGTGTTTCCAACGCACAAATCATAGAAATCCGTAGTGTATTCATATATTGTATTAGAAGGAAGTGACAGTCTCTTTAAACAAGGGGTGTTCTCTGCGTAAATGCCAAACATTTTCATGTAAGGTTCCTGTAGAAAATTAAGTATCATTTCATAAAAAACATAAATAACCTGAACAGATATAAACAACCTGAAATGCCTGTAGAGAAGTGTAATTTTATCAATATTCTACCTGTTACTAAATGTTTTGTGTATTTGTAGATACTCTGTGATCTGTAAGGTGTAATGTACATGTATAAATGATGCACCTAGGTATAATATTGTTAAAATTACACTTATTTTTCTCAAGAAGTTTGATGTTGTTAATCTTATATACATTCCTTTAAAGAACAGTTTGAAGACGTAAAAATTTTCATCATATGAGGACAGTTTGGAGTTGACATTATTGATATGTAATTGTGTTGTTATTGTACTGGCCCCGCTCGCCTTCACACCAAATCTGGCTGAACTTGGCCCCTGAACTAAATGAGTATGACACCCCTGATTTAAAGCTTTAAATGAAGTTGGGTACATTAACCTTGTCCAATAATTCGATTTTTTTTTTTTGGCCTGGGTCGGATTTCTTACACACAATCACGGTACATAAAGTGGGGAATTAGTAGGCTGGTATGAGAAGAGCTTGTATTGTAGATTGTTGGCTTTAGGTTTATTTTAATTGGACACACTCATACTGATCTCATCTCCTTTTAAAATCTCTCCCCCTTTTTTGTATACAGAGCGTGCTTATGACTTTGATTACATTTTATAATTCATGTAGGACTCCAGCCAACACTTGATGCAATATCCTCCTCATGCATCATCCTTTAATTCTGTACTTTAAGGTAACCAGCCTCCAGACATCTGCTGCCTTGGCAACGGTGTGCACATGAAGTCACAATCAGCCTCAATGTCAAACCTGTCTCCTGCCACTGTTGATGCCAATGCCTACACTCCCCCGTCTCGTGTGAGGGGGCCTCGCTCTGCCCAGTAGCCTCGTGCATTTTGTTTTCTTGAAAATGCAATCGGTGCTGATTGCCGTCGTTCTCTGTAAACTCAGGCTGCTGGAGGCCGATTCCAAGTCCATGAGATCAATGAGCGGCTCACGGCGCAACAGCGGCTCCTCGCTGGTGTCCAGCTCTTCAGCCTCGTCCAACCTGTCACACCTAGAGGAGGATACCTGGATCCTGTGGGGTCGCATCGTCAACGAGTGGGAGGAGTGGAGGCGCAAAAAGGATAAACTTCTGAAGGTACGTTAAACCAGAAATACACACCAGTACTCGACTAGTCCCCCCCCCCCAGGTCAACTGGACTGAGTTTTGAAGACGTTCTAAGTCGCTTCATCAGTTCTTGTAGGACTTGTCTGGGCAAATGTCTTCAAGACAAAGCTTTGTCCAATTGACTGAATTCAAGTGCCTAGAGATGCCTTTCACCTGGATCGATGACAATTTACACAGACAACCCCCCCAGGTGAAAATAACCATTGGTGGTGGTGGTGGGAGGGGCTGTTTGGTGCAGATTGTGCAGCCACGTTTCCGTCAGTCTGATCCCAGGTCAGCTGTGGATATAAGACGTAGTTCACCACCAAAGTGAATGAATAACGGATCAATAGTGTATGTGCTTTGAGTACCCGTTAATAGAAAAGTGCTATATCAATCTAAATCCATCATTATTATTACATTAGTATTTAACCTCTTAAGTATGCATAAGTAATATATTACATAAAATTATACAATGCAATATATATAGATATTAAGATATTAACGTTAAGTGCGTTTCCATTCATATATTAAGTTAAAATTAAATACTAATAAAGTACACAGACATCCTTTTTACGAATTAATTGTGATATAGCACAGGTTTATATGACTGATGAGCTGACAGATGAAGTGTGAAGACAATACCCTCTGGAGACCTCAGTATCTCTTTCAATGCAGTTCATTCTTGCTGAACTTTTTTAAATTAGTAAACAGGGTGTCACGCAGTGAAAAAATAGAAAGAGCCCAGTTTACTGATTCAGTGTGTCTTTGTTTGGTTTCTTTGGTTGTAGAGAGGCTGTTGTTACTGCTAATAAAGTTACACACACAGTGGATTCACCCTTATTATATTTACGAAATACCAGTTTTCATGTGGGTCATATCATTTTAATTTGTTGTATTCATCTACCGACAACTTAAAGGCCGGTCTGTGGAAATATTTACAGACATTTAACCGGTCCGTGGAGTAAAACACGTTGGGGACAGATGCAGTAGGGGACATCAGTATCACAGCTTTACTGAAAAAAACAAAACCAAACAATGCCATTTGCAAAGGACATTGAATGTTGGAGTCCAAAGCTTTACTTTCCTGGGTCTCAGGAGGATATATGGTAGCTAACAGCGAAGAATTTGAAGGAAACCGCATTTTTTTTCCTCGCATCAATTTTCAATGGGAAACCAACAACAGAATGCTCTTTGTGCCCATTTTAGTAGACATGTTACCAATAGTCCCACATACTGGTGACAGAACACATCACAGACGAGTCACTCCACAAAGGTCGTCACAATGCACGTCATTTTTGTTTTTGTTTATGCAACATTAAAGGTTTGTTTTAAATTCACTTGTTGTTTCAGAAGAAAATCAGCTACTGTTGATACAATTTAGGAATGTATTTCAATCAATGTATTTTATTATACAATCACATACAAAACCGTTAGTTAAAATTACATCTACTAAAACTCAAAAATATTAAGACTTCTTTTTACGTTCTATATATTTATATGTATTATGATATTGTGATTTTTCATTGGACAGTATTCCAGTTAAATTTTAACACTACAAGAAGACACTCCTGGCTCAAAATGCCAGAGTGAGACAACAAAGCAAAATCATAAATGTGTGAACTGCATGAGTCACATAGAGACATATGTTGACCTCTGACCACCTAAGTCCTACAAACCTTACTTGGGTATATAGAGCTTAACCAATGTGGTGTGCTGGTAAATTTTCCATGTAATTTATAAATGGTTACATATCTTGTAGAACATCTGACATCTTTGTTGCATCCATTAAGAAGACTTCTGAGCCTTATGTTCTTTTACCTTAATATATTAAACAAAGACAAAGCCTTGTAAATCCTCCAGTAAAACAAAGTTTCTTTCAGCTTCTCCCTCCCGGGTCACCACAGCAAATCTACTTGGCATATTTGATTTGGCAGGAGTTTTTACATGGGATGCTAGTAAATCCTCCAATGCACGTTGTAATAAATAATAAAGTTTACTGAACTGGACTGTGGGTTGGGCCGCTTCTATCCATACACCAGTCTGTATTCACAACCTCACAGTGTGTGTGTCCTTTTATAGCTGTCTGCATTTATTTGTCAGAAACATGCACTGCAGCTCTGTTTTGTGTCAGAGCCAAAGGTTTGTTTTTGCTGACGTTGACTCTTTAAACTGAGCAGAGTTTGAGTGGAAAACTGTACAGATCCTTGCCTTTTCACTCGACCGCACTGGAAGGTAAACTAGTCACCTCTTCCATGAACGGAATTAAATGATCTAAACAGTCTGATACTGATCCGTTTCCATTTGTTGACGCAGCAGTTGGCCTATATTTATAGTCATTTATTTTAATTGGGCTGCATCAATGGACTGCATCTCTCGCCTGCTTTTCATGTCCTTCGCCTCTGTGTCCTCTCTGACAAAAGCCAGAATCTCTGGGGAAGAGGTGATGGATGAGAGTGGGAGCAGCAGGATGACTCGCAGCCAAATGGGAGCGTACACAACATAACAAGGGCTCCTTCCAAAGCCAAAGAGTGACACAAACAGTTGTTGTTTTAAAAGCACAATTACAAAGGAATTGAACATCGTAATGCACTCAGTCGCTGAGATGATGAAACTGTCTGATATGCATCTGTTCCACACCCAATAAATGACTCCATTTATTTATCCATTTATTCCATTTATCGGCATCCTCATTACCCTTTTTATCTAGATTTTTACTTAAAACAATATCACAGTCACATTCATACACTACAAGACGACATTCACAACACACAATGACAGGATCAGAGACGACAGACAAAACATAAGAAAAAGAACACATAAGCGAACCGCATGAGTCACAGAGAGACATATGTTCACCTCTGACCTCCTATGGATAGCCCATAGTGTTTCACACACCCCTTAACAAATCCCCTGCAATTAAGAGCACTGCCAGGTAGATAAGGTTATAGATCAGTTATATTCATCTCATTTATGTGGGTAATATTCAACTAATGGAGGAAGTTGGGAAGGATCATACTATATGTAGTATTTATAGTAGAGGTGACTCCATCTGTGGATCAGTCTATACCTAGTATTTATAGTAGAGGTGACTCCATCT
>JAPTHA010000001.1:11002478-11014922 GCA_029814585.1 Gymnapogon annona
AGCCTTTTTCACACCGTGGACCAGTTTAATGTCTGAAAATATTTTCAGACTGGACTTTTGAGTTATGGTGGATGAATGCAACAAAGTAAAACGATTGCAGCGGAATAAAAACTGGTATGTAGTAAATATAATTACTCGGTCAATGTAATTTTATTAGCAGTAACAACATGACTAACGGCCTCTCTACAACCAAAGAAAACATTTGTTTTTTGTAGCTTGGTGCTAATGTATTATCTGTTAGTGATTAGAACAGCTGTTTTTAAGAATGTAGCGGAAACATAGAAGAACGAGGCAGCATCGTGACGTGCATCATGACTGAGTCATTGACAGATATAGAGAGAATCTGGTAGTTTTTCAAATTAAAACATTGTTCTTTTAATGAATAAAAGCAAAATAATGCAAGTTTATTTTTTCTGTGCGGCCCGGTACCAACTGACCCAGGAATCAGTACATGTGGGTTGGAGACTACTGATTTTAAATCACCATGGAAAAGAAACCGCCTTCTGGCTTTTAGAGGTTGGTTTTACGTTCTCCATCGTTAGTACAGTGCCCATGAGTCTCTGTGGTTCTGCGTCCATGACACGGGTTGTTTTGGTGACACATGTTCATGTGAAGGTGTGTGGCACCAACAGCAAGTCTTAGTCTTGTCAAACACTGACATAACATCGGAGAATGCGAGTATCCCCTTACACTTCCCTCCCTAAGCGACGCTAGCGGTTTTGAACCCGTGTGAATTTTCCGGCTGGTCAACTTTCCAAAGAATGTGTCCAGTGATTAGTAGGTGTTGAACTGTAAACAATTATGTCCGTGGCCTTTGCTCCAAAACGTTCTACAACATGAAAAGGACATGGTTCAATTAAGTTCATGTTGATGTGTTCCTGATATGTTGGCATTGTTTTCTTCTCTATTCGGCAAAGGGAGTGCTGTGTGTGTAAACTTTCCTTGCTGACGAAACGGAACAAAAAATACAGGGCTGTCAGAAATGCAGCCTGTAGGCCAAAACCAGCCTGACAGTACTTCATATCCGGCCCATGCAAGGAATTTGTAAAGTGACAACATTAAAGGTCAATGATGTTGAGCTGGTTTTAGTTGAGGAGCCCACAAGTGACTGAGCAATATAAACTTGTAAAAGGAGAATTAAAATGTATTATTACTCTATATTATTGGTATAATGTGAAAAATGTAAATAACCTGAACAAATATGAATAACTTTGGTTAAACAAAACAAGGGCAATTTTAACAATAGTCTTATCAATCACATTTATATAAATGATTAGTTGAGGCATTATATTGTTAGTGTTGCAATTATTTTTCTTAAGGAATGACAATTTTTCCTGGCTGATTAAGTTTCTGTTTTACGGGCGTGGTCCCTTTGACATCAAACTGGACTGAATGTGTCCCCTGAAAGAAAATCACTGGCAGCCTGTACTGATGTATGAAGGGACATAGTTAGGTCTGACGACGCAGTCACGACCGGTGATTTATGATGACACATGGATGATGGAGACGCTACAAAGATGCAAGGAATTTACACTGAGCTGTGCTCTTCCGTCAGTCGGGTTGATTTTCAGCTATGCCATAGTATCCTTCACTCACATGATGTATATGAAGTTGAAGTGTGTGTGTGGCATCAACTCAAACTGTCAAAGTGTGTGAAAAAATTGAGAAATTCTTTTGACAATGGCTAAAAAATGTGTTGATAGAAAATGGAGATTAGCCTGCTTAGATTAACCTACTGGATGGAAAAAAAGTAGTAGTATGTTCTGCAAGATATGGAACTATTTATAAAATGCATGGAAAATTTACCAGTACAACACATGCGGTTCACTTATTCATGTGGGTCTTTTTTTGTTTTTTTTCTTCGTCTTTTGTCTGTTGGTAAGGCACCGGAGCAAATGGGGTACATTGGGGACCCGGGTTCAATTCCCAGGGTGTGGGTCCTTGGGCAAGACCCTTCACGCTACTGCCTACTGTGGACAAAAGGGGGCGTGTGTCTCCTTGTGCGAGTCCTAAGCCTGGATAAATACAAGGGTTGTGTCAGGAAGGGCATCTGACGTAAAAACTCCTGCCAAAATCAAAATATGCAAATTGGATTCCCTGTAGTGACCCCGGACGTGAAAAAGCCCAAAGGACTCATGTTTGTTGTCCCTGATCCAGTGGGTGGTGAATGTTGTTTTGCAGTGTTTGTGAACGTGACTGTAATATTGTCTAATAAAAAAACCTAACTAAAATAATACAACAAAAAACGGTGGGAAAACGTTGCACATGCTTGACATGAGGACCTGAGGGTTGTTTTGGTTGCGTCGACACAAATGTCTGCTCCCAGCGCGGCTTTGATACGTCTGTTCCGAGAGGAGATTGAATTTGACTTTTCCCTCACTCTGTATTTGTGATACAGCAAGAACAAAAGCACTGCCTTCCTTGTATGGTCAGAAGGAGAAGAGAGGCACGTACACACATCTCTAATTTCCCTAGTGACGGCTGACCTTCCCATGTTTGTTGTGAATTTTTTTTTTTTTTTTTTTTTTCTGGCCGCATAATGAGGACCGTTTTTCCCCACATCTGTGCCGTTGCTGACACTAAACTTGAGAGTGACATTGGGAAACTCCCGTCTGTTCCAAAATGTCATTAAACTGCTCGGTTTCCTTGAATGAACAAACCTCCCTCCCCTTTTATTCGTTTTTTTTTTAATTTTACATTGGACAATATTGGTTACATAAAAACACACCTTAAGAGCACAAAACGCATAACTGGAACACTGCCAAAAAAAACCCTGCATAAATAAGTGAACTGCATGAGTCACAGACATAGTGATAAATCACAGTTGACTTCCTAAGTCCTAAAAGCCCTGCTCGGGTATATATAGCTGAACCAATGTGATATGCTGGTAAATTTTCCAAAAGCCAAAAGTAATATAAGTATATACTTATGTAAGAGACAACAGACAAAAAGAAAACTTAAAGAAGTGAAACGCTTGAGTTACATAGACACATGTTGACCTCCTAAGTTCTACAAGCCCTGCTTGGGTATATAGAGCTGAACCAATGTGTTCTGCTAAATTTTCCATGTAGTTTTATAAATGGTTCCATATCTTGTAGTACATCCTATTTTTTCATTTTCACCCTGTAGGTTATTTTCTCAAAGTTCACCCAACTGTTGACTTCTTCTACCACATCTTGATTGGAGGGGGGCGGGGTATCCTCTCCATTTTCCATCAATGCGTTTCTTTCAGTCTATACCTAGTGTTTAATCTGGAGTTGACTCCATTTCTGCTCTGAATATCCCTCCCCTTTTCATCCTGATCAGTTTCATGTTAAATCCACATGTTTATACGTCAACTGATGTATCTATGCATTTAATCCATATCTTGGAGGCGGGGTCAGGGAACCCATTTCATCATCCTCTGCTTTGTGACCAAGGACTGCCTGTGGTTCATCAGGTCCACTTGCAGGGGAATGAAGCGGTCAAAGACTTGTTTCTGTGACAAATGTCATCTTGAATGGAGCATCTGTGGAATTGTAAGAATGCAGGAAATGGTTTTCACATTGGCTCTGCTTTGTACTTTAAGTTGAATTTAGCAAAAAAATGACATAAGTCAGGCGGACCTTCATCCTGACTGTCTTTGGTCACTCATGCTTGTATACAGGACACATGTGCTGACCTTCTTCCGACCCTTGTGCTTACTACTGAGGCACATAAGCACAGCTGTTGTGGGTCCCTGGAGAAAATCACCTACTGGATGGGGGGGGGAGGATGTACTACAAGATATGGAACCATTTATAAACTACATGGAAAATTTACCATCACACAAACACTGGTTCAGCTCTACATAACTAAGCAGGGTTTGTAGGACATTGGTCGGAGGTGAATATGACTATGTACAACATGACCCTGTGACTCATGCGGTTCACTTATTTTTCTTATGTTCCTTTTGTCATATGTTTTGTCTGTTGTCTCTGATCCTCTCATTGTGGGTTGTGAATGTCGTCTTGACTCACTAGTCACTTTAATGTCCATACTTCTATACCTGTGTAAATAACAAATACATTCTACATTTTTAGATTTACATTTTATATTTTTGATTGTATATTTTATATTTATTTCTTTATTTTTTAGGCTTGTACTGGGATCGGGGAAACAAATTTCGTTCCATGTGTAATGACAATAAAAAGTTCTTGAATTGAATTATTAGTGTATCAAGGTAACTAATATTTAATGAAAAATGAAAATGATGTAAAAAGAATTGATACAACAGACCAAAAAACATAACTAACGTTGACAAAAAGCACGTAAATAAGTGAACTGCATGAGTCACAGAAACGTAGTGATAAAGCCCTGCTCTGGTATATAGAGCTGACCCAGTGTGGTGTGCTGGTATATTTTCCATGTCGTTTAAACAGTTCCATATCTTGAAGTACAGCCTACTTTTTTTTTTCATCCAGTAGGCTATTTTCTCCAGGTTCACACAACTTCTACAACCACATCATGATTGGAAGTGGGGTGTGGTCTAATTTCCATTTTCTATCAATACATTTGTTAGTGATTTTAATTTGTCAGGTTAAATGTAGTTTGATTCATCCTGTACATTTCTTTGCTCATTGTTTTTTGTATACAGGCACACATGCACACTGACCTCTTTCCGCTCACTACTCAGGCACAAACGTACAGACACTGCCAGCTGTCAGTGTGTATCTGAGGAGCCTCGAGGAAGTCGTAGCTGGAATGTAGATGGGTCAGATGTTCTCTTGATCACATAACACTGAGAGAAGTGGCAAATTCTCACTAGGAGTGGAAAGACGTTGTGCTTCCGTCTGAGCAAAGAATTATGGTTGACATTTACAAGAAAAGTTTTCATGACACTATTACAGTTCCATTCATACACTACAAGACGACATTAGATTAGATTATATACCTTTTATTAGTCCCCTACAGGGAAATTTCAGGTTACAGCAGCACATATACAACAAGACGCACAATGACAGGATCAGAGACAACAGGCAAACGAAACAAACTAAAGCAAAACACAAAGTGAACTGCATGAATCACAGTTTACCTCTGACTTCCTAAGTCCTACAAGCCCTTCTTGGGTATATAGAGCTGAACCAGTGTGGTTTCACACCTTGTTAGAACATCCTATGTTGATTGGAAGTGGGGCGGTGTCTAATTTCCTTTTTTTTAATTAATACATATCTGAGTATTTGTCAACAGAATTTCTGTTTTGTTGCAATTTTAGCATCTCTAAATGTGCTCCTCTTACCCCCCCCCCCCCAAGCACCTCCACCAACAGCTTGCGTGTGTGCATTTAGCAGGCGGATAAATGCACAGTTTGTCACGCTGCTAATGTGCATTGTCTTTTTCTTCTATGAACAGCACTCACGGACAAATCTAGAGATGACATTAAGCTCCAGCATCAGTGTCAATAGCCCCCCCCCCCCGGCCGCTGCCACCTCCAGCAGTCCACACAATGCATTCCAAACCCCTGCTACACTCTCAACACAACTAAATCCCTCTCTGCTTGTATTAGACACCGTATTAAAAGTGACCCATTTTGTCAGGCACCACTTCTGATGTCTGTAAGTGGAGAGACCCAGACAGTGAGGCTTGGACAGATGTACTGCAACTGCCTGGAGACCAGAGGTGGGGGTTGAGATTTAAAGATGCTCAAGGCCATATTTCTCTAGAAGATGAAGTGGAATGTAAATACAGTACAGGGCTCGGAGTTCTTTCTTTGTCTAGACGAGGGGTGTTGAACACACAACCCAGGGTCCAAATGGGGGACGCCAAAGGTTCCAGTCTGGCCCAAGGTAGCGAGACCCAGGGTCAACTTTGACATTTACTGATGCAAACCACCAGTTGTTTGTGTGTGTGTGTGTGTGTGTGTGTTCAAGCAGTGTCATTCTGTAGTGAAACAAAACGCATCCGTGTGTGTGTATGGGATTTTATGATCCATTGACTTCCACTGAGTTGAACAGAGTTCTTTCTTCGTCTAGATAGTCTCTAACAATCTCAAAGTAACGAATGCACTTATAAACACCCTCTCCCATTCTACACGTCTGAACCAACCACACACTTGTCTTTTTTTGGTCTCCTGCTTTGGCTCCACTTGACAACACCACCACTTTGTAAGCACCATCAGTGATACTGAGCTAATTGCAATTAACCATGTGATGCTAACTCTGAGTGTGCTGTTGAACCGTCAGTGAACGAGAGTTTATTTAAATGAACGGACAGTGGAGATGGTTTTTGGTAAACAAAATCCATGGGACTACGGATGGAAAAAGTACCCTGCACTCCTAACTCTGGCACATGTACGTGCTGTACTAACAGAGTATATTGATTAATGTGACTCATTTGAAATTCCTCATCATTGCTGCATGTTTATTAAAGTGCCAATATTGGTGGTTCTGCTGATCTGTTTTTTTTTTTTTTTTTTTAACAATTGAATCACTCCTTATCTGTTTTTGTTTGAAATAGTGACTGAAAATATTTATAGTTTATCTGCCACAATTTGTCTGACATGCTTTTTATCTGCCTGGAAATCGCACATGCATCGTATATCTGTGACTATCGGCTTTTTCCATTGCACCTTTCCTCTGTAGTTTTTCTCACCCTTTTTCAGTGTCCATCCACTGCTTCTTTTTCGGGTTTGCCTCGTTACCACATTTGTTTTGCTATCCTGTCTAAAGCTTTTTTGTCTTGTTCTATTCATCTTGTCCAACTAGGACTATGCTCTGCTTTTATCAATATCGACGTTTTATTATTTCCTCTTGACTCGTCTCGTGCACAGCTTGCTTCCTGGACCATCCAGAGGGGCTCCAATGGCCGGACCATCTGTGTAGCAATTTACTGGAAGCAGATCTCATAGTGGGAGGAGGAGGGGTGGGTGTGGACAAGGAGTAGAGGGGAAACAAGTGGCTATAGAGGGGGGGAAAATGAGCGACTGAGAGGGGGAAGGGAGAAGCTTCTGTGGTCAGAAGGGGGAAAAGGGGGGGGGGGGTGATTTCCTTGTGACTGGTTGGAGAAGCCTTTCCATTAACGGCAAAAAGAATGTAAATGAGGTTAATGAGTTGAAGACGCACACATGCATCACTCCCCCCCGACCCGTCGTCATCTTCCTGTTTTTCAGCTCATTACCACAGTGGTCTGTATTAGATCTACCACGAGCAGTGTCAGTTCAGGAACCCTGTTGGCCGACTATCAATCAAGTCTATTTGTATGGCGCCAAATCATAACGGAAGCCATCTCAGTTCACTTGACATATAGAGCTGAATAAACCAGACTATCGGATGAGTTCAACACAATCCTCCATACTACTAATGCTACTACCACAAATACAAATACTAGCAGTGGACTTACTACTACAAATACAAGGACTGCCGGTGGATGTCACACTACTGTTAATACAATTGCTACAAATGTAAAGCACAAATCCAAGTACTAGCAGTGGACACGCTATAGTTCTAATACTGCTACAAATACAAGTGCTAGTCGTGGATGCAGCACACACAACAGTCCTCTACCATCCATAAAGTCATGAAATAAACACCATCACAGCGACACAGACAAATGCATGACGATGATGGAGGCAGGTTAGCTTTCCAGGGAACATCTATATCATTGCATCAGACATGAAGACAGTGACCAAACAAACGGGCCATTTGGTGCTTGTTGTCGTACTCGACATCCCTCTCCTCATCCAGTGTGGGCTGTTTGTCAAAGGATTGGGAAACGTAGTTTGGACTGAAACCATGTGACATCTTTCCTCATATTTGATATTCTTGCCAAGTGTTGAAAACCGTTGGTTTTATTGGTGTAGTTTAATACTGCCACCAGCCTTTTTTTCCTTAATGTACAAGCTTTATGGTGGATGGAGGAGCAATCGGTTATGAAAATTGATTTTTGGGCGACTTTTTGTTCAGTCTTTCTCAGATGTCTTTAAGTTACCGGACATGTTAAATTGCATATTTTAATAATTTCTCAGAAGTCGCACCCCGTCCAAGATATGAAAAGTGCAACTTATAGTCTGGAAAATACGGTAATATGTCCTCGGTTGGTTTTGATTGTCATTAGTTGTTTGTGCACCGATATTTCATTTCTTCAGTGCATCCATGATGTTTGTGTGGAATGACAAACAATCCATCTTCAATATCCTACTCATCTTTTTTTTTTTTGTTTTCTACCAGGTCATTCAAGAGAACTGGACCAAGACGCAACTGTAACCGCCTGGATTATTTGGCAAAAGTAGAAAATCGTCATCTGTATTTTAGGAGGGAATGAAACCGGATGGGGTTAACATGGAAACCACGGAGCCCACTGAAGCTGCAGCAGTAGCCGAGCCCTCCTCCTCTGTAGCCGACGTAACAGAGCAAGAAGCGCCACCGCAGCCAGAACAAGCTACAGATGTCGCGCCACCCCGAGCTGTGGCTAAAGTCAGCGGAAGGCCGGCGGCAGCAGCGAACCCTAAAGCCAACCCCAAAGCAAAACCCCCCACATCCAAGCATGAAGGGCCGTCGGCATCCACGTCCACCTCGCGCCCCGGGACAGCCTCGCAGCGCACAGTCAATGATGTCAAATCTGCCAGTAGTGCATCTGCAAAGACAGCTGCAGTCAGGAAAACCACACCTACAACAAGGCCTGCACCGGCTCCGACGACGGGAGCTGTACCTAAAAGACCTGTGGGTGTAGCGGCAGCAGCAGTGGTACCCCCCGCAGCCAGGAACCAACCCAAGGTGCCCAATAAGAAACCTGTTGGACCTGCCAGGACTACCTCTGCTGCTGCTGCACCACCTGTGGCCAAGGCAACGAATGGTACCAAATCAACAGTGAACGGCACGGCCGCCAAGACTGTTCATGTAGCGAAGCCCAAACCTGCAGGTGAGTCACAACGGTGTGAAACTAAACTGCAGGAGTAGGGGGTGGACAATGGGTTGTTGGCACGGTTTACTGGTAGCAATGCTTTAACTCAGTGGTCCCCAACTCCTGGCTGTGGTGGTTTTGGTTTTTCACATTACAGTTGCATATGACATTCCCAACGCAACAAGGATCAGAGACAACTGACTCATGCGGTTCAATTACCGCTGAATTTATTTTTGTCAAACAATTTTGTGTTTTTTGTCTGACACATTTGGAAATCTGTCGTACAAGTCCTGCTCTAGTATATACTGAACCAACGTGGTGTGCTGGTAAATTTTCAATGGAGTTTATAAATGTTCCGTATCTTGTAGTACATTCTACTTCTTTTACCATCCAATAGGTTATTTTCTCCAGGTTCACAACTGTTGACATCTTCAACCACATCTTCATTGGAAGGGGGGCGGGGTCTATTTTCCATATTCCATCAATGTTTTTCTGAGTGGTTGCCAACAGAACTTCAGTTTTTGTTCCATTTTTAAACACTGATGGCTTTCCGAGTCCAAGAAAGTAGCAGTTCTCATTGTCAGCGTCCCATTTCTGAGTCATTCTATACTTAAACGTGTTTTATTCTGCTTTGGGTTTTTGTACAGCTCCAACCAGCAGGCCAGCACCATCCACTGTCCCGAAATCAAGCACTTCCACTGCTGCGAAAGCTGACAGTGTATCTGTGTCAAAGACCACCAGGTAAGGACCTGTCATATGGGGAAAATTGAACAAAGTAATTTTAGAGCAGTGGTTTCCCAACCCCTGGACCGCGAACCAGTACTGGGCCGCACAAAAAGAATACATAACTTGCATTACTAAGGCTTTATTTATTGTTGGATTCTGAATGTTATATTTTGAAAAACTACAAGATTCTCTCCATCACATCTGTGAATTTTGTCCAGATGGTCACGTGTTCCCTCCATCCACTACCTTCTTCAAAGGGCTGTACTAACACATGATACATTAGCACTAGCTACATTGAAACTAACACATAATAATTATATTTAAATACAGTGAAACCCCCCAAGCTAGAAAAATGAACACAAGACAAATGTGTGTGCTTGGTTTCTTTGGTTGTAGAGAGGCTGTTACTGCTAATAAAGTTACATACACAGTGGATTCACCCTTATTATATTTACTAAATACCAGCTTTTATATGGGTTGTGTGATTGTATTTTGTTGTATTCATTCACCCTGAAAAGAGTCAGACATTAAACAGGCCGGTTGTGTCTAAAAGGCTGGGGTCCACTGGGTTAGAAGTTTCCCTGCTGAAGAGCTACTTCACTTTCCTACTACGCTATACTCGCACGCACATTCTGTCGTGTTTTGGTCGTTGTTCAGTCTACTAGACATATCTCCACCCTCCCCGGGCTTTTGAGTGAACTGTGTAATCCCCCTTACAAACTGGCTGAGTGGGTGACATTGTTTGTCTTGGTGCTCTCAAAGGGAGCAGCGAAGAACGATGGCCATTGTGGCGTCGGAACCGTTGATTGAGTCAGATTTCACTTGGCCACTGAGTCACGTTAGCGAAAATAACCTGAGACAGAGGGCTTCAACAGAACCAGTGATGCTAAAAAAGAATAATGCTTTGTCCCAATCGGACCCCCCTCTGGCAGAAAGCTGCCCCTCCCCCAGGGTAGAGAACTGTGGAGCTAACATCACAAGTGTACGGCGTTGGTGATTCTGAGTAGAGTCTGCTCCATTTGACCCAGAGTCGCTCAGATTACACATGTGAAATAAGGTTTCAGGGTTGACGTTATAACACGAGAAGGAAGTAAAAAGCAAAGTGAAGATGGTGGTTTTTTTGGGGGGTTTTTTTGTGTGGATGTAACTGAGCGGAAGCCAAAACACTAACTAGAAGACATTACTGAAATTCTCCTAATTGCACCTTTTTTGTTGCTAAATTTTATTTTTTATTAGACATGACAGTGACAATCATACATTACAAGATGACCTCCACAACCCACAATGAGAGGATCAGAGACAACAGACGAAAAATAACAAGTGAACCGCATGAGTCACAGAAACATATGTTGATCTCTGACCTCGTACTACAAGCCCTGCTCGGGTATATAGAGCTGAACCAATTTTGGTGTGCTGGTAAATTTTCCATGTAGTTTACAAATGGTTCATATCTTGTAGTACATCCTACTTTTCCATCCAGTAGGTTATTTTCTCCAGGCTCACACAACTGTTGACTTCTTCAACCACATCTGGATTGGAAATGTGGCGGGATCTAATTTCCATTTGTCAATTTCTTAACATACTTTGACAGTTTGAGCTTAGTTAGATTCCCCTCTGGACGGGTAATTAATTACACCTTCTAATGTGCTTATCCAGTTGTGAGTAAAGTTAATCTATCAAAATAAAGGCTCTATGAATCCATAAAGATGTTCTGTGCTGAGGGCTTTAATTAGATTTCTCCCGTTAATGTTCCTCTTATTAAATGAAAGAATAACCTTCTACCCTGTGTTGCACGCCTGTTTCCTGATGCAGCAAAGGACGAGTCCATGTTACGACGGCAAATGTGTTTGGAGATGAATTTTTCATTTGTGTTTTTGTGGTCAGAAGACGGCTTGATCACTTAGGCCTCGTTCTTTTTTCTTTTTTTTTTAACTTAGATTTTTCATTAGGCAATATTAGTCACATTCATCCACTATAAGACCACGTTCACAACACACAATGACAGACAAAACACAAAAGGGGGAAAATCCACATAACTAAACCGCATGAGTCACAGAGACATATGTTGACCTGACCTCCTAAGTTCTACAAGCCCTGCTCGGGTATATAAAGCTGAACCAATGCGGTGTCCTTGTAAATTCTCCGTGCAGTTTATAAATGGTTCCGTATCTTGTAGCACAACTTACTACTGTTTTCCATCAGTGTCTCATGCGACTGTGGGGGTAGACATCGACGATCATTGACGGTGGTGGGTCAGATTAGGTGACGTTCTAGACGCTCGGTGTGGTTTGTATCCAGATGAGGGAATCTTGTGAATTAATCAGATGAGGCATTTTGAATGTAGGAGTCGGATTACACCGTGCTTATGTTACAGTTTGGTCAGGACGTGTTATCAGGCACTTCTCTCAGTTTAGGACAACCGAAAACAACAGCTGTCTGCCCCGGTGACAGATTTTTAAAACATTTTTTTAAGTCTGCTTTATCTGAATTATGTCATTTTTCAAATTTGCTATTAAATTTTCTCGTTTGATCTCTTTATGTGATAATTTGAAGAGTCTGAATATACCTTTTATTAGTCCCACGAGGGGAAATTTCACACACAGCAGCGTAATACAAAGAGTAGAAAAACAGAACAGATGCACAACATGGACCACATAGACATGATTGAAGTCCCAGAAATGATAACGATAACGAGGGGCTGTTAATGCGTCCTTTGGAGAGAAACGGCAGTGAAAAGTCCGCAGCC
Organism: Gymnapogon annona; assembly: GCA_029814585.1. Classification (NCBI taxonomy): domain Eukaryota; kingdom Metazoa; phylum Chordata; class Actinopteri; order Kurtiformes; family Apogonidae; genus Gymnapogon; species Gymnapogon annona. Next base: position 11,014,807 of record JAPTHA010000001.1, read on the forward strand.
ACCATTAGCATAACGCTCACAGCTGCTAACCGCTAACAGTTGAAACGTAACTCTTAAAAAAAAAAAAAAAACAGCTCACAGCCCCGTAAATCGCTAACTCACACGCATATTCCCCC
>JAPTHA010000001.1:11352475-11363312 GCA_029814585.1 Gymnapogon annona
TCAATCATGTATACTGTCTTTGTCTTTGTTGTCCATGTTGTGCTGTATATATTTCAGTTTGTTGTGTATCTGTTCTGTTCTGTTCTTTATTTCTATTCTTTGTATTGAGCTGCTGTTTGTGAAATTTCCCCTCTGGGACTAATAAAGGTATATTCAATTCCAATTTTATTCTGCGGCGTTCCTCAAATGTGAACTTGCATTTTCAACATAAATATAGATCATTCTCCATCCCTGTGCGTGTGTGAAAGTTGTATCGTACGCTGAAGTGCTTTGAAGGATGCATGTGACACCACTCCATAGAGTTCTCCTGGGAAGAGTACTGGTAGGTGGTGGAGTTACATTCAAGGTGGATTCTTCTTAGAACGACTCTGTGGTCAAGTACCCAGAGACATCCCGATAGTGTGTGTGTATGTGTGTGTGTGTGTGTGTGTGTGTGTGTTACCTGGCAGGGGAAGGTGGGTGTTCATGTCGCGGATGGGCACGATGAAGGCATGCAGCCCGTGGCAGTTTCCCTGAGTGTGAAGCTGTGCTAACACAATGGCGTGGTTGGACGTCTTTCCAACTGCAGAGACAGAGCACCGGTTATTGCTCCTACTGCTGTCCAAGGCTGCTGGCGTTGAACCTGCAGACGCTCTGAATGCACTCACGTCCTCCCGGCCACCATTTGATGGAGCTGACAGTAGGGCTGTTCAAGACAAACTGCTGCGTGGCCGGGTCATATGTGGCGGTGGTCTCCAGGCCTCTGAGGTGGGTACCTACACGCAGAGCCATCGTAAGAACCCAGAAAATGCAGACACGACAGAAAAAAATGCATACATTACTAAGCCACAGTAGTAATATAATAACCACTAGAAAGTTCAATTTATATTTACTCATTAATTTAAAATGTATCAATATACAGTCTTATACAATTGACCATAATTAAACAAAAACTTCAATGTAACCTAAAAACCAATGCGCTACCAACACAGACAGAAACTTGTAGGTGTTTGACAGATGTAGACAAGACAGACCCTCATTCAGGGAGTACATACGCTTAGGTATCTGACACCCCAGGGACCCCTATGTAATGCGTCCAGCCAAACAGTTAATTAACACACTAATAATCAATGCCAAAATGATAATTAGCCATTTTCAGATTGACAATGATCTGAAATCTGACAGACAAAAGTCAATATTTCCAGAAATGAAATACGAACAAAGAGAAACATGGGCGGGAGGTGGTATTAAGGGGTGGACCGGTTAGAGAGCATCATTAAGTACAAGGACTGACTGGACTACAAACATCGGAGAATCACTTTGCATTCTTTTTAGTGTTCGGACAATAAATTTAACAGCTGGACCCATTCAATGTTATTATATTAAGTATGCATTAAACATACAACGTGCGTTGCTTTTTATTATGGTATGTATTTGACTGGTCTTGAGATTGAATTGACATGAATTGATATTACTGTTAGTAACTCCAGTGTCATTAGTGTTCCACAGATTCATCCCGAGGACCAGACTAGATCCTTTGCTGGGTTAGGGTTACAGTCAGACTGGACCCTTTAATGGGCCAGATTTGGCCCCCGGGCCTCATGTCTGACACATATGCATTAAAGGAAGACTGAAACTGATAGCGTTAACAAAATAAACCTTAAAAACATACAAACTATTTGGACTGGCGATAACTATTGCATCATCTACACTGTACATTTCTCCACTGAATAAAGGAATATCTTAATGAGGCCACAGCGTCAGTGTCTGTGAGCGCCGTGGGAGGGTCTGGACCCAACTCCATCATCACAAGGTCCAGATGTTTCGGGTTCAGCATGATGCTGTGAATTCACCATTTAATGTGTCACCTGTCTGTACAATTTGAAGTATCAAACATATGGGGCTTTGGTTTCATCCCCTTCATCATCTGTTGAGAAATCAGGCGAATTATTGTGTAATTTATCTGTTCGCAGCTGGAATGAAGACCTGCACATCAGGGGTCTCCTGAACACATCTGTGTGATTGCTTTTTAAATGTTTTTCCATCTCTACCTTGTGTAACATGAGGCAGTTGAAGATAAAACGCACATACACCACGTCTGTTGTCGTCAGGCGTTTGTCAACCATTAACAGAGGTGTTTAAAACGACTGCATTAACTCATGGTTCACAGACAGATGGTTACTGTCTGTGGAAGTTACGTTTACTTTTCCTAAGAATTCTATGTATGTGGGTCAAACCTGTCATCGGACACTAGGACACGCACAACTCACACTGGTTCAGACACCAGTTGGTTTACTCATCACTACAAGATATACTGTACGATACAGTGGTTGACATGCTGTGTATTATCTGTGCATAATATCATACTCAATGACTTATTTTTTCTCAATTTTAAACGACATAAATACAATCTCCGTCACCAGTTTGTGATTTTTTTTAACTCTTCTTTCTTGCGCGTCACTCTGCTGTCATCCATATATCTGTGCATTATACCATATTTGATGTTTTTTTAAATGATACAAATTCAATCTCCAACACCAGTTTGTGTTTTATTCCTTCTTCCATATATTTGACTATTTTCTTTTTTTTTTTTTAAACGATGTAAATCAAATCTCCAACAACAATTTGTGATTTTTTTTTCTTTTTTACTCTTCTTTCTTGCACATCACTCTACTCTGTCGTTTCAGTTTCTCCACCATAAAAAGAGGCACGAAGGCCCGGGTAATAAATGAGCATTTTCGTTATGTTGTGACACACTCTGGACATGTTGGGACTCATTTTACCGTGGCCCATCTCAGTCTGAGCGTAGGTGCCGATGATCTCTAGATTCCAGGCCGGCATGAAGAACCGATCCATTTGCTCTGGTGTGGCCTGGTTGAGCAACGTGGGCAGGAACATCCCCAGATGGAGATCCAAGGGGTCTGGCCTACCGGGGTGCACGCAGCTAGGCCGCGCAGGACAGAGGCAAGTGGACAAGAAAAGCAGGCGGTGATGTGCAAAAGGCAGGAAGGAGAGTGCAACGAATTTGATGAATTCGATTTCGTGGAGTTTGGATAAATGTGAAATGCAGAGGAATTATGGGGTATTTCAGGAACCATGAATTCAAAGTAGAGGTGATATGGTTCAAGCCAACAAGGAAGACACAAACATCAAAGACCGATTAAAACAGATTGTACACAAGTCATGCAAATTGATCAGGATCTGGATTCAGACAGAGAATGATCTGTCGTACATTAAAAGTGCTCAACACACACAGATACAACTGTAAAGTTTGGACAAATGTACCGTATTTTCCAGACTATAAGCTGCCGAACCCTGCGCCCTATACAGCGAAGTGGCTAATCTATGGACTTTTCTGGGCAAAATTGGGTTGCCAGTAAAATTCCTCCAATGTCAGCTGGCCAAGAAGCTATGAGACTAGCTGAGACAAAGCCAGAGAGAGGGCTACACACACCTTTATCAACATGGGCAAAGCAAGTAAGGACGCTATTGATGAGAAGGCGACCAATAATATGAAATGGATGGAGGTGAAACACCAGATCATAGATTAACATTCTGGTGGTGTTGGAGTGACCATGAGCCGTGATTGGTTCAATCGGTTCAAGATGCACAGGAATTCATGAAGCTCTCGGACGTCCTTTATCACATTCCCAAGTTCTTTGATCAACAAAGTGCCACTTGTTGATCAACAAGTGTCTGATCAAAGTGTGGCCAAAGAGGACAAAACCAGTGAAAAAAAATGTGAAAAGAAAAATTAAAAAGCCTCCATTCTCCTCCTTCAGCTGCAACTGTTTGTCTTCAAGGTAATGCGTCTTTATTACAAAAAACATTATGCATTTTTTTTCAGACAATTAACATAACATCCTATTCAGATAATAATAATACATAAACATTGTTTTTCTGATAACTTGTCTGATTTATTTCCTGTAGAACTAAAAAAGACCCTGCCTGTTAGAAGGAGCTTAAAAAGGTTCTCAGAACAATGGTCGAAGTTCCTATGCTGTGGGAATGCATGGGAAAAAGGTTCCCAGAACTACAAAAGGTTCCTACAGGGGGAAAGCGCCTACAGTCTCCATTCTCCAACTAAAGCTCTATCCTCGATTAAATCCAATGGTTTCTTTGGTCCACAGCTAAAGTATTTTTAGTTTATTTCCACTACAACGTACATCTACACAGTTGACCGTTAATATCTTTGAAGTCTAGTAAAATCTATGTGTTGAAACACTGGGACACACTGGCAGCTGCACCTCCGTGTGTGGTTGTGTGTTCAGGCTTTATGCCAACACACACACACACACCCAGTGAAAGGTCATTGGACACTGTTGTGATGGAGCAAACATCTAGAAATTTTAAAGACACACAGATCATAAAACTATAAACACAAAGATTTCACCATAATATTGTCTGTGGGTCATAAGATCCACTCATTTGCCAATAGAAAACCACTGAACACACTTCAGTTTAAAGGACAAACTCTGAAAATGTGACATTAAGATGCAACATAATTTACAACTAGAGTACTGTCATTTTTTGACAAGGAGTTACTTAAGTTACGTAAGTTAATTTTACACAACATTCAACTATGTGCAATGGGTGGGGTTGGAATTTAGCCTCTTAGTCTATGAATGCAACTAATGTAGCCACAAGAGGCCACAAGGGGGCGCTAGCCAGTGTCTTCTTATGTCTTCTTGTGCCGGTCCCAAGCACGGATAAATACAGAGTTGTGTCAGGAAGCAAGGCTTGATGTTTAGAAGCAGGGTTCAAACTGTTCTATCATGGGGTAGATGCAAAGAGAAATGCAGCAGGAGTTATCTTGAAGGAGCAGCTTGTTAGGAATGTCCTGGAGGCTAAAAGAGTGCCAGATCGAGTGATGAGTCTGAAGCTTGAAATTGAAGGGGTTCAATGAGGTTAGTGGGTATGCGCCAGAGGTAGGCTGTGAGTTAGAGGATACAGAGAAATTCTCATCGGTCCTTGATGGAGTGATACAGAACATCCCTAGAAGTGAGAGACTTGTGATTGGTGCAGACTTGAATGGACATGTAGATGCAGGAAACAGAGGTGATGAGAAGGTGATGGGCAGGTTTGGTATCCAGGAGAGGAATGCAGAAGGACAGATGGTGGTTGATTTTGCAAAGAGGATGGAAATGGCTGTAGTGAATACTTTCTTCCAGAAGAGGCCGGAACATAGAGTGACCTATTAGAGTGGAGGTAGGAGCACACGGGTAGACTACATCATGTGTTGACGGTGTCATCTGAAGGAGGTCAGTGACTGCAAAGCCGTGGTCGGTGAGAGTGTAGCCAGACAGCATAGGATGGTGGTGTGTAGGATGACTCTGGAGGTGAGAAAGTTGAAGAGGGCAAAGGAACAACAGAGGACAAAATAGGAGTGGAAGCTAAAAAAGGAAGAGTGTTGCAGGACTTCCGGGAAGCAGTTGAGACGAGCACTGGGTGGTCAGGAGGTGCTTCCAAATGACTAGACAACTGCAGCTAATGTGAGCAGGGAGACAGGTAGGAGAGTACCCGGGGTGTCATCTGGAAGGAAAGTAGATAAGGAGACCTGGTGGTGGAATGAGGAGGTAGAGGAGTATATACAGAGAAAGAGGTTAGCAAAGAAGAAGTGGGATACTGAGAGGACTACAGAGGGTAGACAGGAGTACAGGGAGATGCAGCGTAATGTCAAAGTAGAGGTCGCAAAGGCCAAACAAGTGGCTTACGATGACTTGTATGGCAAGTTGGACAGTAAGGAGGGAGAGAAAGATTTATACAGGCTGGCATGGCAGAGAGACAGAGATGGGAAGGACGTGCAGAAGGTTAGGGTCATTAAGGATAGGATTGGAACCGCATTGACAGGTTTCAGTTTTGTGATCAGAAGATGGAAATAGTACTTTGAAGATTAGATTAGGTAGTACTTTATTAATCCCTCTGGAAGGTTCCTCTGGGGAATTAGTCAATACAGCAGCAGAATACAAAGAATAGAAAAACATGGTAGAACAGATATACGCAATTGAATTCTTGTACAACACAGACAGTACACATAATTTGAAGTCCCAGAGATGATGAGGGACTGCGATGCGTCATCTGGAGCCGAGAGACGGCAGTGTGAACATCTTCACAGGCCACCGTAGCGTAGTGCATCAGCTGCCAACAGCTAACAGTTCAAACGTTGCACGTTTGAACTGTTAGCTGGAAGTAACAAAGATTAGTAAAGATGAAGTGAGGAGGGCACTGAAGCGGATGAAGAATGGGAAGGCACTCGGTCCTGATGATATACCTGTGGAGGTATGGAAGTGTCTAGGAGAGGTAGCAGTAGAGTTTTTGACTGGGTTGTTCAACAGGATCTTAGATGGTGAGAAGATGCCTGAGGAATGGAGGAGAAGTGTGCTGGTGCCCATTTTTAGGAACAAGGGAGATGTGCAGAGTTGTGGTAACTACAGAGAAATAAAGCTGATGAGCCATATAATGAAGTTATGGGAAAGAGTAGTCGAAGCTAGACTAAGGAGAGAAGTTAGTATCTGTGAACAGCAGGATCGTTTCATGCCAAGAAAGAGTATTACAGATGCAGTATTTGCTTTGAAAATGTTGATAGAGAGGTACTGTTTTTTTGTAGATCCGAAGAAAGCTAATGACAGTGTGCCCAGAGAGGAACTGTGGTATTGTATGAGGAAGTCTGGAGTGACAGAGAAGTATGTTAGAGCGGTGCAGGACATGTATGAGGACTGTAAGACAGTGGTCATGTGTGCTGTAGGTGTTACAGAGTAGTTAAAAGTAGAGCTGGGACTGCACCAGGAATCAACTCTGAGCCCCTTCTTGTTTGCTATGGTGATGGACCGACTGACAGACGAGGTTAGACAGGAATCTCCGTGGACGATGATGTTTACGGATGACATTGTGATCTGTATTGAGAGCAGGGAACAGGTAGAAGAGAAACTGGAGAGGTGGCGGTTTGGCCTGGAAAGGAGGGGAAACCAAAATGAAAGGAAAGGAGTAGAAAACTGTGATGAGACCAGCTATGTTGTATGGACTAGAGACACTGAGGAAAAGACAGGAGGCAGCGCTGGAGGTAGCAGAGATGAAGATGCTGAGGTTCTTTTTGGGAGTGACCAGGATGGAGAAGATTAGGAACCAGTACATCAGAGGGACAGCACGTTAGATGTTTTGGAGATAAGCTCAGAGAGAGGCCAGGCTGAGAAGAGAAGAGATAGTGAATATATTGGGGTTAGATGGAGGACAGTGATTCGCTGCGGTGACCCCTGAAGGGAAGAGCTGAAAGAAGAAGAGTCTATGAATGCAACTGGAATATTGTCTAATGAAAAATCAAGAATGAGTCAATGAATCATACTTTTTCTGTCCCACTCAATTCTTTTCTTTTCTTCTTTTCTTAAAAGTTGATCTCTTGAAAAGTCTTATCTGTCAATGACCCATATAAAACAATTGTGTAAAGTGACACAAAGGGTCTGTTCAGAGTCACGGGTGCACAGTGTCACCACGTTAACAACACTCCAACGCTGAACATGTACAAACCCAACAGAACAGAGTTATGCTATACACTCATTCTACAAACATTAAAACTCTTTGAGGAGATGAAATCCAAAGTCCCAGTAACGTTCACTGTCACGGAAGGTCCTCAAACAATAGCTGGCATGGCCTACATTTTTCCCTCGCCGTACATTTCTCGGCCTCTCTGATTACAAAGGAACATTCAGAAGCTGGAGCTCAACCTCATTAGAAGCGACCAGGTGTGTGTGTGTGTGCGTGTGTGTGTTTGTGTGTGTTTGTGCTTGTCTTCACCCGTCTCTAATTTAAGACAAAGGAACTGAAAACATTTTGAGCTGCTTTACGCAGGATAATCCATCACTACTACTACTGGAACTCATTAGAAACACTGCTTTTGTTTAATTAGTAGGAACAAATTTCAAAAGAATCATTGATGCACTGCAGCCATTGTATAAAGAAGGAATGAAAGAGTTCGAGGAGGAAACTGTCAACGAGGAATTAACGTGTGTTAGTCAGAGGACATTCCGAGATAAAATGGACACTTAACGGGACTCGTTCCATGCACGATGCCACTAACCCTCATGTTACAGAAGGAGACACTGTTGTTAATATTGTCAGAACTACAGCAATGAGTGAGTTAGTGGGGAACATTTTCTCTTCATAAAAAAAAAAAAAAAAAATCAGAAAAAATGATCAAATATTAGGACACATCTGTCAAACACATACAAAATAGTTAACAGACCTACAACCCTGATGTACATATACAGCACTCTTCTCCGACCCCCCAAAAGAATTATGTCTATTATACTTCATTGTCAATGATATGGTCAACATGTTTGGATGTCATTCTAAAGTGCACATTGAAGGTGTTTAGAGGACGTCTATACAGACACAGAGACTAAAGCTGTATTTCCACAAATGTTATCAGCTCAACTCAGCCCTTTTCTGCATTTCCACTACATGGTACTACTGGCAGATGCATTTAAGTACCACCTTTATTCAAGTGACTAGATGAGATTCTCCTGAGTCACATGGAGAGGACAGATTTACTTGAACCAGAATGGTAAGTTTTCTTTCACTTGCCCAAGCGTGGTGCTAAGCCAATCAGCACCGACACGGAATTGTACGGAATCACAGAGCTGCAAGAGGGAAACAAAAAAAAAAAAAAAAGTTGGGTTTCCAAGTTGTGTTGTGGGTAAAAGCACAAACGCTCCGGGGCAGATACAGGATGTGATTGACAGTCCCTCAACATGAATGAACACACTGGAGCATTTGAATGGAGTTGAGCCTGTCCTCATGTGGGAACTACAGGTCTATAGACGACCATCTGTCTGTGGTGTTGGACACATTCCGGGGGGGGGGGGTATGTAATTGCACACAGTGGAATCACGCATTTATGAAGGAAAGCATTTAGGGTCTATGATTGGACACATTGAAATGCTCCAGTGTTCACCCCCAGGGGTATGAATAAAGTTCTATTCTATTTTTGTTGAAGGACTGTCAATCACATTCTGCATCCACCCCGGAGAAGTTGCTCTTTTCCGCACAACAAAGCTTTGGCACACACACAGACAGGAATGAAAATGTCATAAATAAATGGACGCCATACAATAAACTCCTCCTGCTGGTGACATAGTTCTTTCGTTTGAACGAGAAACACACTTTTTTTTTTACCCCTGTGGCAGTTCTGTGCTTCCGTAGAATTTGCAGGTTCTGAGAGCAAAGGCCGAAGCGTTGCGATGATGGCCATTAATGCTGGCGGGGGGGTTATATATGCAGTACAGCAGCCGATACCAAAGCTGAGCTGAATTACATTGATAACATCGGTGAAAATGCAGCACAGGTTAAGGGTTAAATCCTGGACTGACCATGACCCATCTCAGTTTGAGCATATGTGCCCAGGACCTCGAAGGACTTGGCCAGAGGTAACCATTTCTCGGCTTGCTGACGGTCACACAGGTTGTGCAGCGTTGGGATGAACATGACACCATGAAGCCCCAAGGCCTCTTGGTGGTTGCCTTTAATCATACTGTGCAGAAGGAAGGCAAAGGAAGGCCCAAGTTTAGATCAGCTGTTAAGAAATGACTGGTCAATGGAAGACAATAATGGTGATCTGGCTACATAACCCTGACCCTCTGACACATTTAGCCACATGTTTGTAGACTGGAAACATCTGAACTGTCACTTTTAGATTAGATATACCTTTAGTAGTCCCACTCGGGGAAATTTCAGAAGTGTGTGACTTTTAGTGCACGATTGAAATGTTTGGATGCAAAAAAAGAAGTAGGATGTACTACAAGATATGGAACCATATATAAACTACACTGTGAAATTTACCAGCACACCACATTGGTTCAGATCTATATACCCGAGCAGGACTTGTAGGACTTAGGAGGTCAGAGGTCAACGTATGTCATATGTCATGCAGTTGACCAAGTTATGTGTTGCTTTTTTTGGTGGTTGTTGTGTTTTGTCTGTTGTCTCTGATCCTGTCATTGTGTGTTGTGAATGTGGTCCCATAGTGTATGAATGGAACCGTAATATTGGCTAATGAAAAGTCTACATAAAATGTGTAGTAAAAAAAAAAAGAAAGTTTGGAAAAACAGTATAATGTTGCGCTGATTTAAAGGGCCTTTCTAGGACTGCCAGACTGCGTACAACAATACATCTTAACAGTCCACCCATGTAGTAGAATACAACAGAACTCTTTTCATCCCGTGGGGGATGTTCAGAGTAGGGTCACTCAGAATATCTCATTTCATTGTTGAATTGTGCAGTGGAAGCTTTTCCTCCCTCTGGCAAAGTTTTGATCTTCTAGTAAACTTTGCTCCAAATGACTGACACTTATAAGGCGTCGTGGACCAGTGGTCATGTGACTTCGTTTGGTTACACATTTTCCCCTTAGACCAAGGGTGTCAAACTCAGTCCAGTTCAGGGTCCACATACAAAGCAATATGATCTCAAGTGAGCCAGACCACTAAGAAAAAAAAACAACAAATAATGACATTTTAACTCAAGATTTTTGTCTTTGTTTTAGCACAAAAAAGTACAAGTGCAGTTTTATCAATATTATACATCAGCTCACAGATGACAGTGGATCTAAAAGACACTAACCATTTAGTACCAGGCACAATATTGTTAAAGTGACACTTACAGATATATGACTTGATTTATCCTACCGTGGGGAGATTGTAAATTGTAAATATTCTCATTTTTTCCCCACACTAAAATAAAGAACCTTTGGAAGTGTCAAAATGTATAGGTTATTATATTATGCTATTATTTTACTTGTCCGATCCACTTGAGATAGTTTTTTCAGTGTAATTTTTGCATTTCACAAATTCATCTCATGGCCTGGATTGGA
>JAPTHA010000001.1:11389804-11403192 GCA_029814585.1 Gymnapogon annona
GCAGTTACTCTCGGCTACATCAACTGTGCACTTTTCTATTTTCCATATTTATTTTGTGTTATCAGCTGACAATTCTGACGTTTCGTTACCAGATTCATTGTGTGTGTAATGACAATAAAGGAAGTCTAAGTCTATCACCACCTAATACTTTATTCATCCAGAGGGAAATTGATTTTTTGCAAGCACGCCATGACAGTATAGATAGAAGATATAATGGGTGGATATATGTAGATGTGTTTGTGTAGTTTTTTTGTATACATGTATAAAATAAATGTGTGTATATATGTGTGTCTGTGTGGATATATATATTTTTATGTAGATTTTTGTTTCCCGTTGGAACAATGGTTTTTTTTTAATCGTTGGTGTCTTATTGTTCTCAAAGTTGAGGAAACTAACTTTAAAATTTGGACGGTGGATCTCCCCTCATAGGGACTTTTGGCAGAAAAGAATTCAGAGTCGTCAGCTTTTTAAAAACCAGTAAACCTTGTTAAAAATGGGTTTGAAACACTGTTTATTTAAATCCAGGCTAAAGATCCACCTGTTCTCAGCTGCATTTGACTATTCTGTTTCATATCTGTACTCATTCTTTTAAGTTTAAAGTTCTTGTTTTTTATCCGTTTGATCTTTTTCATGCTTAGACTTTTGATTGTTTCTCTCTGTTGCCATGCTTTTACTGTTGTATGAAAAGCACTTTGAATTACCTGGCTGGATATCTCAGTTGGTAAGGCACTGGGCTGATGCCTTACCAAATAGGGGGACCTGGGTTTGATTGCCGGGGTGAGTCCAGTGGGTTGTGTCAGGAAGGGCATCCGACGTAAAAACTCTGGCAAAATCAAATATGCGAATTGGATTTGCTGTGGCTTCCCCAGAAGGGAAAAAGCCAAAAGAAATCATCATTAAAAGCACTTGGAATTGTCTTCATGTCTTTTATATCCTGAATAAACATGCCTTGACTTATGTCGACGAACCACCTTTTTATAAATGCGTTTATAGAAAGAAAGACCAATCTTTTCATTTTTTGACCTTTTATTTAAAAAGGGCTACACGCACCCTTTTTATACGATCTTCATAACATCACTTGAAACATACCACAAACTGAAAGCACTGCATTACCTAGTAAAAATAAATTACTGAGGAATGTAACACAAAAACAGTCAAGGAAAAAAGTGCAGCACTCGGTAGTTGCACGATAGGAGACCTGCATATGACTCCTGTTAATGCTCTGGGTTTTCTGAATAACTCCACCCTGCTGTAAGCAAAACAATAGTTAAACAGTACAAAGGATAATAACGACAACAATAATATTAATAATCATACTGTAAGATTTCAAGACTTAACAAAAAAAATTGGTACTGGTTCCATATATTGTGCGTGTATCATATCTACTGGGTGAATTGTGGTGGCATTGGGTAGGGCACCATTGGTGGTGGGGGTGGGGGCTGCTGGGCCTGTTGTGGCTGAGAGGTGAAACCAAATGGTGGGTGGCTCATGCCATTCTGAGCCGCCCTCTGCATGGCCCCAAACTGTGGCGGGCCCTGGAAGTTTTGGTTACCGAAGGCACCCACCTGGTTTGCTGGAGCACCGAAATTACCCTGTCCGTTACTGTTGCCGTAGCTGCTGTTGCCATAGCTACCACTAGCGTTTCCACCGCTGCCGCCATAGTTGCCACCATTTTGGGCCTTATTGCCACCAAAGGCACTCTTGGGCCCATTGCTGAACCCTCTATCGCTGTCCCTGTCCCTGTAGCTACTACCACCAAAATTGTTGCTTCTCCCGCCCCCAGAATACCTATCCCGCCGGTCATCCTTGTAGCCACCTCTTCCCCCCCGTCCACGACCTGGAAAGGGAGGTGACAGAGACACAAAAGGGAGACAGTTCAGTCCCAATGAGTCAACTATAAAACAACATAAACACTGACAGAAAAACTACAACCTAAGTGACTACCGTATTGTCCAGAGTATAAGCCGCTACTTCTCACACTTCCTTGCACTACAACAATGCAGCCAATCTATGGATTTTTCTGGGCTAATGGCCCTCAGGGGGCGCTCTAGCAGGAAGTGCAAGAAAAGGTTGTAGACTGGTGCTTTCATGTATATAAATATTTACTTAATCTGTGTTAAACATGTCACGTTACAACGTGGACATCTCCGGCTTATATATGTACAAATATTTGCTTTTAAAATTCAGTGGCTGCGGCTTATATTCAGGTGCGCTCTATCATCTGGAGAGTACAGTAATCAACATACTGAAAACGTTTCTTCAAGACAATCTCTGTAATGTGAATTCATCCGAGCACGTACCTCCTCTGTCCTCTGCCATCTGGATCAGTTTGGGGTTAATGGCCTGGTTGGCCTCGCGGAGCACAGAGATCAGGTCACTGGCTTGTTTCATGTTGTTGGGGGTGAAGAAGGTGTAGGCTGTGCCCGTTTTTTGACTTCGGGCTGTGCGTCCAATGCGGTGGATATAATCCTCGGAGGAGTTAGGGTAGTCATAATTGATGACAAATTTCACATCCTCCACATCTGTGAAAGTGTTGCAGTGTGGCAAAACAAAACATGGAGGGCCACACAGGATTTTGCACACCACAACAGCCAGAATCAAAGGGACAAGTTAGCAACTATGACAGCTAGGGGAAGGGAAATGGTCAGTAGGCTGTGGAGGAAACGCGTTAAAACAAAATTAAAGATTGTGTACACTTCTACTCCATGGGAATACTACTGTGGGAAGAGAGAAACGATGCACACTCCAATTGCTTACCATAATCAAAAAGATCAAAAAAAGGACATTCACTCTCCCTTTTGTTACCGGGGGAGACAAAACAAAAGAAACAAACCAAAAAAAAAGGACTTAAGTCTTACCATTACGGAGTATGCATTCACTAGTCCTTTCCCAATGCAGCGAAATCCCCCACAAATTGTCAAGTGACATCCAGGAGCTTCTACGCAGTTGGGCCACGATATGCACTGGGGCCTCCTCATGTGCCAATGTATATACATATATATATATATATATACTGTATATATATATAGGACCATTCACTGGTATATTTTTGCAGGTCCGATTTTCCCAGTACACTCTCAAAAGAAGCTTGATATTAAAAGGCCACACTGCACGTCTTGCCAAGACCAAATAGACCATTGTACTAATTTGACAGGAGCCCTTCCAAAGATGAAAAAGGGCCCGAGCATGGAGCCCTGAGATACCCCTGAGCGAGCACAGAGCAATTCCCGCCCTAACCCCTTCATCAGTCTCATCAAGGCAAGATCTTCCAAGAAGCCAGTGTTCACTTGAGAAAATGTCTCTCGTTGGCAGGTCTCGACATGACTATAAAACGCAGGCGAGGGAGGAACTTTGGTTTGAGGTGTCTCAACTCTTTCTCCTCTGACTACGTGTTCCCACTATCCCCTAAACACATGTGCCAGGTCTCGTAATTTTTTTCCCACTTGAGACAAATAAAGTATCTCAAACTGCTCTCTCCATTTCAAGAAATCCAGCACTTTGACGGGAAAGAAAAAAAAACGGAAAGCTTAGACAGGCTCACAAGCACTCATGCTGTGTGATACGAGCTCCCAAAACATAACAATTGTTCCAAATCTCAAACCAGTGACTTGCAATACAGCGCTCTCTAACACAACAGCATGCAAGGCAAAAGTCACAGCGTCAAGCGTATATCTGTTTTTTTTGTGTGATTGTTTTTTTTTCTTTTTTTACGTTTGAGTTGGAAACAGCTGGATGGCATTTGTTCAGGTGAAATCCATGGTCAGAGAACAGATGTGCGTGTATTTCAACCACATATCAGAGACAAAGGCTTAGCCACACAGCCTTTGGAAGATCACTGGCACACAACAGCTGTCACCTCTCTACGCCCACTGGGTGGCAAGCCAGTTGAGCACTTCCAATATGTCATCCTTCTCCCTCTCGAGGCCTGGGACTGTCATGCCTAGCGCCTGCCACAAAGACTCCACCTTCAGGTGAGAAAAACTCAGAAAATGCATAGAAACGTTAAAGAAAGCAAAACCACTTTCTTTAAAATAAGTGGAACACTGATAAGAATGTGGTGCTACTCAATGGCATACTGACCTAAACCACGGGAGGCCACGTCTGTGGCAATGAGGATTGGAGCTTTGCCATATCTGAACTCTGAAAAGAGATGGAATTATTTGATTTAGTTACAAAGCAGTTTGTTCTTTTTTTGGGTTACTTTTCTTCCCATTCTTCTTCATTCTTGTGGTGGTAAACAATGTGGGGCAGACTGACGGAAGCACTGCCGCCAATTTGCCCCCCTCTGACCACCACCACACAATCACATGCATTCATACACGAGTTCAAGGGCACTGCAGGCTATGTGGGTGAAGTGTCTTGCTCAAGGACACAACGGCACATGACCAGAGCAGAGCGGGATTCAAATCGCCAATCCTTTTTTACGCAACAACAAACTGGTTTAATGTGTCAATATTTTCAGGGACCAGCCTTGAATACAACAAAATAAAATGATAGGACCCACATAAAAACTGGCATTTAGTAAATATGATAAGGCTGAATCCACTGTGTGTGTAACTTTATTAGCAGTAACAGCATATCATGAGTAACGGCCTCTCTACAACCAAAGAAACCAAACACACATTTCTTTTGTGTTCAGTTTTTCAGCTTAGTGGTGATGTAGCTAATGCTAATGTGTTAGCAGTTAGAACAAGCAGCATCTTACAGTGGCCCTGAAGGGCAAAATACAACAAATCACAAAGCACACAAGAAAATGGAAATCATGCAAACTAAAAAGAAAACACAAACAGGAAAAAAAGCCACACAAACAAAAAAAGCAAACACAAACAAGAAAAAAACTTCACCGTTTTCTTTTTCGCTTGCGTGATTTCTTTATCTTGTTTGTTTTATGATTTGTTGTTGTGGTTTCTGCTTCAGGGCCACAGTAGCATCTTGACATGCATACAGTGCACGCAACTTTACACAGACATTTGTTTTTTGTTCATTTTAATTTAGCACTAATGTATTATGTGTAAGTGGTTAGAACAGCCGTTTTAATATACGACCAAGGCAGCACCTTGACATGCATCAAGACTGAGTCATTGACAGATGCAACAGAGAGGATTCAGCAGTTTTTCCAAAATAAAACATTGTTTAGCATCCAGTAAGGTAAGAATTATAAAAGAAAATAGGTAAGAATTGACCCACGGACCACCTGGGGATTGGGAACCACTGGGTTACTGGATGACCCGCTCCACCTCCTGAGCCACGGCCGCCCCACAAAGCAGCTTATTGTGACAAACCAAAAGACATGAAGGAACGTCTTCTAAATAAATATAACTTGGAAAATTATTTTTTAAAAATCTGACCATTCAGGACCCAGTCCCTCTCCTGTTGGCTCTTGTCTCCATGAATTCCCATTGCCGGCCATCTGCCAGAGACACAATGTGGATGAATCATTACAGTTCAGCTTCAGAAAACTTGTTATTCTTGAGTCAATATGAAAAGGGAGCAGCAAAGTGCAACACACAGAGGTGAATAGTACCCATATTTGATTTGCACTCAATGATTGACAGGATCCTTACCCATCTCTTCTCATCCTCCTGGTGAGCTCATCACACCGCCTTTTGGTCTCCACAAAGATAATGGTCTTATTCTCCTTTTCACTCATGATTTCCTCCAGTAAACGAATCAGTCTAACAGAACAAAAGCAAAAAGTTGAGATATCACATAGTTAACACAAGTTTACAAAACCAGATATACTTCCACTGGTTGATTAAAGTATGTCACTGGTTTTAAGAACTTTTATAATATTATATATTATACTGCACAGAAATGATTGAAAATTAAATGTACCATATTTTTCGGTCCGTAGGGCACACTGGAATATATTGTCAGAGCCACAAAAGTTTAAAAGAAAAAAAATATTAACATATACAGTATAAGCCACATCGGACTGCAAGCTGCAGATGTCCACGATGCTACTTGAGATATTTACACAAAAAGATTGAGTAAATATTTACTCATATACTTTAATTGACTGTTTCCTGTAACAGGGCAGTAAAAGGGTGATTGTCTTGTTTTCAGTGGGATGTGCACGGTGGGTTCACCTCGACCGTCCGCTGTGTGTGTGTTCACGCAGTCCTCAAAAATGTGTTCAACTTCAGTTCATCTGCTTTCATTTCCTCTGAAAGCCTTTGTTGTCTTTTGGCGTTGAGTCAGGTCTCCAACGTCTCACCATCGATTCATTAATGCAGAGTTTAGGTGCAGCAGCTCTATTTCCTTCTTGGATACACACATCCATTGTTTTACACTTAAAGCTGCATCATATGTATTTGTTTGTGTGTTTTCCATGATGAGGGTGTGTGCACGACACACAAAGTGATTATTAAAAGACACATTTAAAACTAATGTTGTCTTCTTTGCACTGACCTCTTCCGTCTATCTGGATTTTGCACTTACTGCTACAGCGCCCCCTGGCCACAGGGTTCAAAGCGCATGAAAAAAGTAGAGGCTCATAGTCCGGAAAATACAGTACATTTATTTACCAATGTGTTGTATAAAACTCACTTGTCCTCCTTCTCCATGTCGTTGCAAACATCAACAATCTGCAGGATGTTGTGATTGGCGCTGAGCTGCAGTGCTCCTATGTTGATCTGGACGTAGTCTTTCAGGAAGTCCTCAGCGAGCTGACGGACTTCTTTAGGCCATGTGGCGCTCCACATGAGGGTCTGACGGTCTGGCTGTAGACAACATAGACAACTGTTACTGCATACTGTATAAATGATACAGAACCAAATTCATCTATGCAATTTGCCAAAAGTAAATATGTATGTGGATAAACATGTCTTCTTAGACAAGCTAAAAAATAACGAAATCTTACCCGGATTTGTTCTACGATCTTGCGAATCTGTGGTTCAAATCCCATGTCCAGCATGCGGTCAGCCTCATCAAGCACCAGATACGTGCAACGGCGCAGATTGGTTTTACCACACTCCAGGAAGTCAATGAGACGGCCTGGGGTAGCGATGCAAATCTCAACCCCTTAAAAAAAAAAAAAAAATCACAAAAGAAAAAAAAAATAAGATGGTCATACTCCTACTGATGACATCTTTAGCAACTTTTCACTATCGTATGTTCTGGACTATAAGCCTCTAATTTTCCCACACTTTGAACCCTATGTCCTATGCAACAAAGCAGATAACTTGTGGATTTTGTGGCCAAAAAAAAAAAGAGAGCATACCCCTCTCCAGGTCCCTAATTTGGGGACCTTTGGGTGCACCACCGTAGATGCAGGTGCTCTTGAGGCGGGAGGCCCTGCCATATTCAGCTGCCACCTGTTGCACCTGCTGAGCCAGCTCACGCGTGGGCGCCAGTACCAAACACTAAGAGAAATGTACACAAAACACAACAAAGAGACAGAGTCAAAGGTGGATATCAGTGCAACACTGAAGCTTCAGCAATTTCCCTCGGGATTAATGAAGTATTCTGATTCAAACCTGGAACTACAATGCCATAGAACCGCGGCTTCAAAGCTTGTTTTGGTTTGGGAAATACCATGTGACGTCCGAAGCAGCAATTGCTTCGTTGCCTGAATGAAACAGCTGACTGGGTCACGGTCCAATCAGCTGATTGACATTGCCAACACACACACACACGTGCATATGTAGATATATATTCGCATCTTAAAGCAATGGTCCACAACCCCCGGGCTGCGTGGGTCAATCAGTACCAGCCCACACAGAAAGAATACTTAACCTTGCACTTTATTTACTCACTTATGACGCATGTCCAGATGGTCACGTGTTCCCTACATACAGTACCTTCTTCAAAAGGCTGTTCTAACACTAATCCATCATATATTAACATGAGCTACATTCAAATTAACTCATAATACATTAGCATTAGCTACACTGAAACTACAACATGCATTAGCATTAGCTACATTGAAACTAACACATAATACATTAGCATTAGTTACATTGAAACCCCCAAGCTGGAAAAATGAACACAAAACAAATGTGTGTGTTTGGTTTCTTTGGTTGTAGAGAGGCTGCTACTCATGCTGTATTGTTATGGCTAATAAAGTTACGTACAAAGTGGCTTCACCCTTATTATATTTACATACCAGTTTTTATGTAGGTCCCATCATTTTATTTTGTTGTATTCATCCACCACAAGTTAAAGGCCACTCCCTGAAAATATCGCCCGACATTAAACTTTTAGATGGAGTAAAAAAGGTTAGGGTAAGGCTTTAAAGAATTTTCAAAGATGCTTCACAACAATGAACCATGAAGCTTTTCTCTCTCTCTCTCTCTCACACACACACACACACTTTTGTTGAATGACTCAAGGGCTGATTGTTAATAATGGGGCAGTGGTATGATCAAATAAGCTTATGCTTCATCCTCCTCATTGGACATGTAGAAGGTTATACAGCTTGTGTTACGGTTATTTTGTTTGACTATTTTGATTTACATGTTGGAAATATGTTTTTCATTCATTCAACACAAGTGTGTAGTTAATTCAGTTTGTTGTATATCTGTTTCTGCTCTGTTTTCTTCTACTTTTTGTTTTATGCTGCCGTGTCTGGAATTTCCCCTCATGGGACGATTAAAGGTTAAAATCAAATGGTGTGCTTCTTGTCAACCACTTTGCCTGCCTAATGTGACTGCACTTCTCCAGCAGAGGTCACCATCACTGAAGCCTTGAGTTATGAACCTATTTGCAAAACAAATGACTTAAGTGGCTCAGTGCTTCACAAGAGCTCCCTTTGCCCCTCACTAGTGCCCCTCAATGCCTGACACTTTGTGACAACATCCGAAGCCTAATCTTATTCAAAACAAAACAGGGTCCGTCACACACACTGAGCGTCGTGAACTTACAATAGGTCCATCTCCATGCTCCAAGAACGGCTGGTGTTGAATGTGCACAATTGCAGGGAGAAGGTACTAGAAACGAAAAAAGAAAAGTGAATGTCAAATGTGAAAATGTGAATTTTAACTCGGGAGTCACAAAAGTGCGCCAGTGCTCATAAATAACAACAAGGTTATTTATTTCCGCAGCATCGGCGGGTGGTGTTAGCTGCAAGCGGTAGATAAGGTTTCAAGCTGCAACAGCTCATCTCAAATGACTTTAGTTCAGTCTAATCTACCATACAGACGACGTGTCAAACATGCGACCTGGGGGCCAAATCCCACACACCAGAGGCTCTAGTCTGGTCCTTTGGATGAATATGTGCAATGCTAAAATTACACTGAAGATATTAATATTAGTTCAGGTTCCACATTCAGACCAATTGAATCTGAAGTGGTTCAGACCAGTAATATACAAACCATAAAAAGCTACAAATACTTGCAACTCCAAATATTATCATGTATTTCTAGTAAAACAAAGTATAATTTTGCCAAAAATCTGATTAACCTGAACAAATATGAACAACCTGAAATGACTGAAGTCAGTGCAATTATAACAATATTCAACCTGTTACTAAATGTTTTGTGTATTTGTGTATTTTTGTGTGATCCACTGTAGGTTAAAATGTACATGTGTAAATTACAAACTGAATGTGTTATAATTACACTTATCTTTTCAGTTTTTCATGTTCATTCACATTGCTTTAAATTGAATACCTTTATTTCAAGCACTCTTTGAAGGTTAACTTTTAGATGTAAACATTTCCATCATGCAATTTGACCTTTTTCACTATGAAACAAAGAGGAAAGTTTGGAGTTGACTTTAATTATATATCTTTATATATATAAATATATCGTTATTATTTTACCGATTCGGCCCACTTCAGATCATATTTCCCTTAATGAGACCCCTGAACTGAAATGAGTTTGACAGCCCTGCTGTACATAGACTAGTACTAAGAGTATTTAATGGTTTCTCTCCTTACGGAGGGTGGTACAACACTATTACATGGAACTATGTCTACACCTGGTTCATCATCTTTTCAAGTGTGTGACTTCAAAGTTAAAAGAAGTCGTATTACAGCAGAAACACTACCAGCAGAAAAGAAGGATGTTCCCTTGTTTGGGTGCTTGATAGTGACAGTTTAAAGATGACAAGAAGAAGCCAGAAGACTGGTTTGAAAGCCTCACTTACTGCAAGGGTCTTCCCAGATCCAGTTTGAGCAATTCCAACCATGTCTTTGCCACTGAGGGCGACTGGCCACCCCTGAGACTGAATGGGAGTTGGGTCGGTCCAGTTTTGTTTGACAATAACATCCATGACGTAGCCTGAAAGAAAACATACACTCAAGTCACAATTTCTGACAAATGGAATGTATTCCCTGACATATATCGTGAATTTTAACTCACTTGGGAATGCTGCTTCATGGAACTTTATAATTGGTTTGGGGCAATCTCTGCCTTTGACTGTAACTTCTTTGCTCCTCCGGTACTGCTCAATTTCTTGCTGTAAAAAACACATAACATATCAATAAAGACATAGAAGATTCCTACTGTTGGATGACCGTGGTTTATCTTTATCTGAGCTGTAATACACACTTTACTTACCATTGGTCTGCGCGTGGCATCTGGATGTTCCTGGTAGAAGTTCTTTTGAAACTTTGGAAGCTCGTCAAGGTTCCAGTGTTTCTTTCGTAACCTTTCACCGGGGTTGCCGAATTTTCCAGGAGGTGGGCCACCTCTATTTCCGCCTCCACCACCTCCGAAACGAGGTGGGCCTCCGCCATAACTAACATAAAAAAAACAAAAAGAGGGAAGGGAGAGCTTAATGCAAAGCATAATTCTATAGTTTAAGTCCATATTTATCAATGGAGACCATGGGTGCCAATACAAAAGGCATATTGTGTCAATTACCGTATCTTCTGGACTATAAGCTGCTACTTTTTTCTCACACTTTGAACCTTGCGGTCTATACAGTGATGTGGCTGATCTATGTAGCTAATGGCCCTCAGGGGGCGCTCTAGCAGGAAGTACAAAAACCAGACAGACGGAAGAGGTCGTCGCTAAAAAGACGACGCAAGTTTTACATGTAACTTTTTAACAATCATTTCGTGTGCTGTGCACACACCCTCATCATGGAAAGCACACGAAGAATTGCATATGATGCAGCTTTAAGTGTAAATGTAAGTGTATCCAAGAAGGAAATAGAGCTGCTGCACATAAACTCTGCATTAATGAATCAAAGGTGAGACAAAAAGAAAATAAAAGGCTTTCAGAGGAAATAAAAGCAGATCAACTCAAGTTGAACTACTTGTTGAGGACTGGGTGAACACACAGTTGCAGACGGCTGAGGTGAACTTACTGTGCACATCCCACTGAAACACAAAACAATCACCAGACAAATTGGCACTATTCGGAGGGTCCAGCCTGGTCTTTGGGATGAATTTGTGCAATACTAAAATTACACTAAAGATATGAATAGTATTAGTTCAGGTTCCACATTCAGACCAATTCAATTTGAAGTGGTTGAGACCAGTAAAATACATACCATAATAACCTCTAAATACTTGCAACTCCAAATATTATTATGTATTTCCAGTCAAAGAATAATTTTGCAAAAAATGTGAATAACCTGAACAAATACGAACAACCTGAAATTACTGAAGTGCGAATATAATGATATTCTACCTGTTACTAAATGTTTTGTGTATTTATAGATCCACTATGATCTGTAGGTTAAAGTGTACATGTGTAAGTGATAAACTGAATGTGTTATAATTACACTTATCTTTTCAGTTTGTTGATGTTTAAACACGTTGCTTTGAAGGATACTTTTTAGATGTAAACACATCATATAATCTGACTTTCTTTCACTATGAAACCATGAGAACAGTTTAGAGTTGGCATTATTTACCGTATTTTTCGGACTATAAGTCACTTTTTTTTTTCCATATTTTGGCTGGGGGCTCGACTTAAAACTCTGGAGTGACTTATATGTAAAATTATTAACATCATTATTATATCATTTCACTGACACCGACACATACTGCTGAGCGACTTATAGTTTGTAAAATACTCTATATATTATTATGTTATTATTTTACTGCTTCTGCCCACTTTAGATCATATTTACCTGAATGGGACCCCTGAACTGAAAAGAGTTTGACAACCCTGCTTCGGACAGACTAGTACTACATGCGTTTAATGGTTCCATTCTTCCAGAAGCGTATTTATGACAGAGTCTGGTGTGAATGAACTTGAGAGTCCTGACCTCAACCCCACACAACACCTTTGGGATGGATTAGAGCCAGGCCTTCTCGTCCCACATCAGTGTGTGACCTTACAAATGCACTTCTGGAAGAATGGTCACAGATTCCTGAAAACACACTCCTAAACCTTGTGGACAGCCTTTGGCAGAAGAGACGAAGCCGTCACAGCTGCAAAGGGTGGACTGACATCATACTGAACCCTATGGATTAGGAATGGGATGTCACTCAAATTCATGTGTGAGTCAAGGCAGGTGAGCCAATACTTTTGGCAATACAGTGTATGACAAATATTTAGGTGGCATTTATCATTGCATATTACAGCAGGTGATTAATGTGTATTATAAGTGTGTCGCTGGGAAATGTCCCCAGTACGAGTGAAGTTTGAGTGCTGCCTATAAAGTATGTTTTACAAATACAAGTGTGTTAATACCATTGTAACCTTATATACCGTGGAAATGTTACGAGTTTTAAAAAAAAAGTAGATTTTCCATTAGACAATATTACAGTTACATTCATACACTACGACAGGTTTAAATAGACAAAAATAATATCATCCTGTGGGTGCATCACAGCTTGGTGTGGGGTTTGACAGAGGTGATGCTATAACTCAGGGGTGTCAAACTCATTTCACTTCAGGGCCACATTCAGGTTAATTTAATCTGAAGTGGGCCGAACTAGTAAATGATACCATAATGATATATAAATGTCAACTCTGAACGTTTATCTTTGTTTTAGAGTGAAAAAAGTAAAAGTACACGATGAAAATGTTTACATCTAAAAAGCAAAGTGAATAAACACGAACAAGCTGAAAACACAAGTGTAACTTTAGCAATATTATGCTTTAATTGATCATTTACTGGCAGATAACATCTTGTAACAGGCCGTTAAAAGTGCACTTCTCTTCAGTTATTTCAGGTTGTTCATATTTGTTCAGGCTATTCACATTTTTTTTTGGCAAAGTTATACAATGTTTTACTGTAAATAAATGAAAACATTTTGAGATGTGAGTATTTTTATGTCATATCCCTTGAATAAATCCTGGACCTAAAGCAGGAATTTTACTTCAGGAGCCAAATTCAGCCAGATTTGGTGTGAAGTGGGCTGGGCCAGTACAATAATAACAGAATTACACATCAATAATGTCAACTGCCCCCTTCCAATCCAGATGTGGTTGAAGAAGTCAACAGTTGTGTGAACCTGGAGAAAATAACCTACTGGATGAAAA
>JAPTHA010000001.1:11461716-11475952 GCA_029814585.1 Gymnapogon annona
CTATGGTTATGTATCTGTACACGTTAAATCAATATTAATCAGTGTATACTATGGTTATGTGGATATTATCTGTACACGTTAAATCAGTTGTATGAGTATTAAATTAAAAACGGGTATTGAAACTGCATAACAAGGGATGCCATTCTTCTTCTTCTGTCTGCCATTATAGAATACATTTGTAAAATCATGGATGACAAAAAAAGCACACATGCCTGTTCTTCTTAAACAGTTTAATTACTGATGCTTGTTAAACTATTATTATAAATATTGAGATAAAATACAGTCACCCCAAATGACCTTTAAGACTATGTCCGAGTAGTTCACCTTTAAAAACAATCAAATCCTCTTCATTTTATTCCTAAATGCACGTGTACAATACATTCCAAAGGTTCCAACAATGGACAAACATATCCTTATTTTGAGTATTTAAAAACTGACCTTTTGTAAAGTTTTAAAGTGACAATGACCCTTATTCATGATGGCACTTGAAAGGGTAAACGGGTAAGAAGACACACGTTTGAAAGGAGGAGAAAGTCTGCAAATGACTAAACTGTGTTAGTAAAAAAAAAAAAGCGGCCGTGACAAAGGACATGAGTCGCATTCAAGTTCAGAAAAGTGTATAATTTGCGCTCTCCAGTTGACTGAGCTACATGCCTGTAGCCCCGTGCACTCCCTGCACACATCACAAGGCTGCCCTGCTCTCCCTGGATCCAAGAGACTTGTGGTCAGTCACTGCAGTGGACGATGTCGTGATTGCGATGCGCGCTGCCAACTCTATGGTCAAGTACATCCATTTTGTGGTCCATTTGTTCAATTAATTCTCTGGAAGCGTAACAAGGGCAGCACTGGCAACCCGCCCTGCATTCGCTTCCAGCCACTAGCTTTGGTTGCTCAGGCTGTATGTAGAACACCACCATTGTCCTCGGATCTTTTGTACCCTCTTCGGTTCGAGTCTGCAACACGCAAATATTTCAGGAAGAGAGGGAGAAATTATAGCAGTTGTCAGGGAAGTCTATAATGCACAGGAGCACCTGTTAAAGAGGCTGCAATGTGTGACCCCATTTCCATGAATTCATGTGTCCGGTGGGCGCATTAGTTAAATCCAAGTGGCGATTCTTCATATGGGAACAACACAAGTGATGGCAAACGGCAGCCTGCACCGTTGACAAATGTTTAAAAGTGTTGGTGAATGAATGGGATGGGATCACCAGTGAAGAACAGCTGGAGGTTGGAAAGAAACTGACAAATTCTGTTGACAATCACTAAGAAATTGATTGATATAAGATGGAAAATTAGACCCCCCCTGCCCCCCAAGACATGGAACCATTTATAAACTACATGGAAACTTTACCAGCATACCACATTGGTTCAGCTCTATGTACCCGAGCAGGACTCCAGTGGTCTCTCTGATGCGGTTCACTTTAGTCTTTGTTTGTTGTGAGTTTTTTTGTGTTTTGTCTGCCCTTTCTGATCCTGTCATTGTGGGTTTGCGGCTGCAGTGTATGAATGTAATTGTAATATTGTCTCATGAAAAATCCAAATATAATAACATTTTTTTAAAATCCGAAGTGTTAATTTGACTTATGGGGCATCAACCACACTGGAATACAAAGGTCAATTAAAGGGCAAGAATTTGCCTCCAGCTGTCTTCGATTCCAACAATGCCAGAGTTAGACTCACTGTAGTCTCAACATGTTCTTTATTTTTTCAATAGATGGATCACGGACCTGTCCCTTTTCTCTGGTCCACCACCCACATTGTCTATCGTCTTTCCTGACATACTGCTCCACTTCAGCTCTGGGTAATCGGCAGCATTAACAGAGCTCAACAAAATAAAAGCTGTCAATGTTTTCTTTGCAATTGTTACTGACAATACCGAGGCAACTGACATAACTTACCTACACTAACTAAGATAAACATTAAATTACTATTGTGAAATAATCACTATTATACAAGTATGATTCCAATACCCAGAATAAGTCTCAAAATTTAATTAGGTCAATTGCTACATTTTAGGATATCTCTCATTTTATGTCAACAGGAGGTGGGATGACAGTTACGGTTACCAATGTAAAGCAAGACCTCAAATAAAAAACGAGTGGCACTCAGTCAAATTTCATTCAATGACGAGGGCGGAAACATAAAATGTAGGCCATCATCCTCAGAGATGATCTTCAACAGTCTGCAGCGTGGTGTCAGGTGTGATCGCTAACTAGAACACTGTAAACCTCTGGATAATACAATGCAATCCCATCAGTACAACCCCACCCTGACAGACTGGAAAGTGTAGGATGACAGTTGGGGATGCGGTCGTCTCCCAACAAAATTACATCAAACAGACTTTTGTCCTAAGGCACAACTGCTTCCCTGAAGCCTCGACTGACCTCAAAACTTGATCCATACCTACAAGCATGCAGTTGCACTAACAATGTCTGAGGCCTCAGGTAAGTTAGGGAAAGGTTTATTCTCCTGCAAAATACCAATAGAGGGTAAAGAATTAAAACTACAGACAAATAAAGGGGAAAGTCATGCTTTAAAAGCAGTGGTCTGAACCCCCAGCGCACAGGCCAGTACCAGTCTGTGGGTCAGTTGATATCAGCCCAGCCCGTGAAAATATTGTCAGACATTAAATAACCAGTCCCTGGTGTAAAAAAGATTGGGGACCGCGGCTTTAAAGGAACATCCCTCTATCTCCAGAATCTGGGTCACCAAATAAGAAAGGCGTGTGTATGGCCCAAAGCCAGAACTGATTCCTCTCTTACTTTCACACATCAACACTGACGCCAGCTGATGTCGGCTGTGATTACCGGCACCGGCTGCTGAATTTTCAAATCTCGTCCTTTTATGCGTGTAACTGGGGAACACACCGCATGTCCCCCCCCACCCCCCACCCCCCAAAATGATGGGGTTTCTTGGCCAAACACCAATAACATGTAGTAGCAGTTTTATTCATGATTACATAATGTAATGTATTATGTTATTTCATTGCAATGACAAAGCAGGAAGATATGTTACACCTTCACACAGCAACATAACGTGAGGAACTGCCTCTTTTTTACCACAAATACATCACAAAGACATTTACTGTTTTCTTCATTTTTCCAGCTCAGATGTTTAAATTTAGCGGTTGGAGCAGCATCTGCTAGGGGCTGCTGAGGCACCATCTTGACAGGCATCAAGACCAAGTAATTGACAGTTTTTCAAAATAAAACATCATTCAGAATCCAGTGATAAGTAAAAACATATATAAGGCAAGCTATGCATTCTTTCTGTGCAGCCCAGTACCATTTGGCCCACGGACTAGTAACGGCCCAGGAGTTGGGGACCACTGCCTTGGCAAGATCTAAGGGAATGTACTGTATTGAATTAAATACCTTTATTATTAGCACGAGGGGAAATTTCATACACAGAAGCATAATGCAAAGAATAGAAAAAAAAAAAGAGCACACAGATACAAAACAAACTGAATTCATGCACAACATGGACCACATAGACATGATTGAAGGCCCAGAGATGATAACGATAATGAGGGGCCGTTAATGCGTCCTTCGGAGAGAAATGGCAGTGAAAAAAGTCTGTTGCCACCGCTAGCATAGCGCTCGCAGCTGCTAACCACTAACGGTCGAAATGTGACCATTTTAAAACAGCAAACACAGTTCACATCCGCAGATCACTCACATGTATCTCCAGTCCCCCACTCCTCTCCTCCTTAGGTCCGCTCTCCCCAGTGGAAAACCAACCAAAAAACGAAAGAGTCCAGTGTAGTTCAATGAGCCAGCACAGCTAGTACAGCTAGCACACCATGGTGCAGTTCATGATGGAGCCATTAGCCTCCATCATGATGGTTGAGACGACCATTACACACAGAACCGATGAAGACTGCATGCCGGTTGTACACCAACACTGCACCCCCTGCCGTAGACACGCGGGTCCCTCCGGTGTACACCGCTGTTGTTCATCTCAGCCACTATCTCACAAAAACGACATGTCCATGTTGAACAGGAGTCCAATTAACACGACCACAAGAGTCGGGCAGAAAAACTTAAGTAGGAAAAAGTTACGGAGCTGCTGTTATAGGCGGCCGTTAGGACGGCGCTATCTTGGATCTATGAGTTACTTTATCAACTATGCATACAGGGAGCTCTATCAACACATTAATATGGATTCCTAAATACAGCAGTTAGAAAAAAAAGACACTGACCGACACAGAATGCTTTCTAATATTGAGGAAAACCTCGAAAACTTGCAGTGAGAATACATCCTGCGAGTCATTAGCGACTGTCATTTAAGATTTAAAAGGGAAGGCCCACATCCTTCGCCTTTGCCCCTGTTATGACTCTTGCTACAGCCCCATGCTGTCTCATTCACAGCATTGTTCAACAGTTTAACAAAACACTTCCTCTTCCCCTCCTCACGCCTCCCTGGCGGGCCCACTTTACTCCAGGACACACAAAAAAATAAAAGTACTCGTTGGCATATTGTCAAGCACATACACTCAAAGGGTACGTGACCATTTTTTTCTGCAACTGAAGCAGGTACACACTGCGCAAAATAATAGTGGTGTGGAATTACTTTGCATTTATGACTCTCTAGACCAGGACAATGTTGCCAAACTGGCGATCTGATCTCCAGTGCACTTCCTCTGCAGAGCAATTACTCAATTTCCCAACCTCTCCTGCTCAGCCTTTCCCCAGCCCAGTGAATGCTCGGGATGCCAATTATGTCATTCATTTGAAAAGCCAGCAGTCTTCAGCCGACACTCCCGCTCCTCCTCCACCGTTCTGATCCCTGAGGAGACGCCAGCAATCTGGAGTCAGGAATCTAGAGTGGAACATAGTCGCAACACAGCAGAGGAGGGCTGTGCCGGAGCAGGGTGAGGAGGTAACGTAAGAATCTGTGGAGGCATGAACCCACGATGGAGAGGAGGAGGAATGTGAGGAGGGGAAGAGATCTAAAGTCACAAATCTGTGGCATGTGGACAGTAGAGAAGGAGAAAGGGAGAGCGACGTAGGAAAGCAAGGGGAGGGAGAGAAAGGGGAGACATTCATTTGGACTGAGGGATTTCCACAATGATGGCATTCTAGCAAGAGTCAAAGCACAGAGGGAGTAGCAGCAGGGATGGCGGAAACCAATAAGAAGACATAAAGGGGTGGGGGGTGTTTGGACATGTGACTGAAACAGATTCAGAGAAAATCAACCACTTTCACAAAGGCTATTAATGTTGCTTGATCTTCAATTGATGGAATCCAACACCGGCAGCACTTGCAATAGAAGTAACCATGACAAATGCTGGATATACTGGGGGGGATCGAGTCACATTCAACAAGAGATTGAGTCACTGAATACACAGGACACTTGGATACAGATGATCTGTGACAATGGAAAGTTGCTTGTGTGACTCATTAAAGACACACAGCTGGAAGATCCTATAGCTGGACTCATTTTATCTGCAGGTGCTCACATTCATAAACGCTGGTGATCATTTCCATACAGAAGGAGCTCAGAGGGGACTTCCTGTATTAACGTTTGACTGACGTTGCCATGGCTAAGAAGTATATAAATGTGTGAAAGTAAATATTTTGGGTGTCCATAGAGTATGGACAATAGATACAAATTTGACGCCCGATTGGTTTTAGAATACCTAACTCAACAGATGTCCTGCAGATACATTTTTTGGGACTTGCACACATTTTAGCTGCGACAATTTCTTTGGTTTAGTCTGAAGGACTTGGTCGCCCAGAAAACAGTTTGTCCATGATGCTGCCTGTTTCCTTACATTTCCCAATTATCTTTGCCACTGTAGAAAAACCAATTGGTTTTCTACTGGAACGACATGCATTAAATTTGTCTGCTATCTTTGGAGATGACCATTCTTCATGTTCACTGAGACGCACCAGCTCAACTACGTATTTTTTCTTTTGACAAAGTCAAGCTTAATCTGTGGGGGGAACAGCAATGAAAAATATCCAACTGTGATGTGTCCAGACTTTACGGACGCCCTGAACATGGCAGGAGGAGTTTTGCTTATTGTGGTATTTTAGTAAGGAATAACACTGTGATTATTGATTGATTGATACTACGCTACATTAGTACATATTAAGTCACCTTTAAGTGCTACCAACCACACCTTCTGTTTCATTCCACATAAATATTAATCATGTTAGCACAAAGCAACCCACAGACAAAACATTTGCTCATGTATGGTTCCTCTACTACAGATGTCAGATATGATTTACTGTCTGTGAATGAATACTTTCCCCAACCAACACAAGAAGCATGAAGATAGAGCCAAAGGAACATGATGTACATGATGAAGTGAAGGTTAGGGTGGGGATCGAGAGAGCAGGGACCTTGGGACAGGAATGGAGAGAGAGATGAATAAAACAGACAAAGGAGGTTTAAAAATACGACAGGAAAAAAATCAAGGAGGAAAAAGCAGGAACGGCAATAAAGAGGGGACACATATGCACAAATGTACAGTACATGCAGACGTGCAATACTACAGGCCCTTGTAGTTATATGAAGATGAAATGAACTGCACTGCACCCAGCATACTCTGAAATGGTCCGCAGCTAGAAATGCATTATCCTATTTTCCAGACTATAAATCACATGAGTGCAACTTCAGTGAAATTATTAAAATATATAATTTCACATGTTCAGCCACTTGACGTCTCAGTGAATCAGAGCTTTAAGGCAGTCTTATCGTCACCTGTGGGAACATTGGACGATGGATAGCGAGAAAAATGTGACTTATACATTTTTTCCTTCTTTATTATGCATTTTTGGCTGGTGCGACTTATACTCTGGAGCGATTTATAGTCCAAAAAATATGGTATATGTGTTAGTGAAGTGGGAAATTAGGGGAATGGGATGTCCCACCAGCGACTATTGCAACCACTTAGATGACATGCCATAAAGTCCAGGAAAATATCCATGCAAGGAAAGTTTAGTCCTGCTTACATGAAAACAAAGTGTAAAATGGAATGAAAATGATTGAACGCACTGGTAATAAACTGTCAAACAGATAAAGGACAAATGTAAGTAGTTACTGCTGTGTCCACTGACTGTGTCACCACTGAGCTTCCAACCTATTTACCACAACCTCCATCACTTAAAGAAGGGCACTATGAATGACAATTGTACTTAGTGCGGCACAATTCACATCAATACCCCACATATACAGAACAAACGATCGAGCCCGAGGCCCATCAACAAACTAAACTGGATGTGGATTAATGTGTGTCACACAACAGCGAGAGATGAAATTATCATCGTGAAAGGCAGTAAATGTGTCATGTTCCCCATCAGTCCGGGTTGCTTCTGGGAAAGATATATGAACAGGAAACTCCCACAAACCAAAG
The DNA here is from genome assembly GCA_029814585.1 of Gymnapogon annona. Classification (NCBI taxonomy): domain Eukaryota; kingdom Metazoa; phylum Chordata; class Actinopteri; order Kurtiformes; family Apogonidae; genus Gymnapogon; species Gymnapogon annona. The sequence goes on from JAPTHA010000001.1 coordinate 11,469,080, forward strand.
AGAGAAAAATCTACATTTTATTTTATGCTAGTTTCTTTAATTTCAGCTCAGTCTAAGACAATACTTTATTTTGCAGTATTATCTCTTCTAACATTATAGCTTTAGCCTTGATATGCACGGGCTGAGCAAATACTAATCATGGCTAGTAGAATTATATATTGATACATTCATTACTTTATGCTCTACTGGATAGACAGTACAAAGAGAAGCCAATGCTTGTATTCGGCTAACAAAGTTGTACAAAAACAAAAAATTCTAAGTCAACATTAAGCTATACATCTTGACTTGTGAGCTTTAGTCACCCCCTCAATCCCAGGTACCTATACTGAATCAAGAATTGTGCTAATATTCTTCCATTTCACAGAGACACCAAAGTTAAAAGGGTCCAAAAGTGACCCCTCGTCTGCCTTCGACCTGAGGTTCAGACGGTTTTAAGTTTAAAAACACGGTCAACAGGTTATGTATATTAGGCAATGGAAGATCCATCTTCTCCGTCTTTTTTTAATATCCTGCTGTTATAGTGTTTATGTAAAAGTGGGATGTGGGATGTTGTAGCACACCGGCGCCATCCGAGCACTTGATCCTCATCTGCACAATAAAAAAAAAAAAAACTTTCATTACTAATGTCCCCCAACTGTCTCTCTCCCACACTGAAACTGGAAACACAGACTGCGTCAGTGTGTGTCAGTATGTGTTTGTGTGTCTATACAGTGAAAATGCTGAGTGGTCTACCAGACACACACACACACACACACACACACACACACACACACAGAGCTCTGGGCAGTCTAACCGCAGAAACAGTAGCAGGAGAACCCTGGGAGGGAGGGCAGTCTGACCTGCCTTCCTCCGACCTGGTAAATACTCAACCACTGAGGAGTTTTTATTCATATGCAAACACTTGTAAATATTTACAACTCTGCACTGCCAGTGACTACAGATCTGTATGGCCTTCATATCCCATTTTTTTTTTATTTTAAAGGGCATTTGTATCTACAAATTCGGGCTCTGAACAATGAATCCAAATTCTATGAAATTATGGCAGAGTGTAATATACAAATTCCTAGCACTATACTAAAATATGTGACAATATAGCATTAGATTTGAAGCACTGTGGTGCTACACAGATGACTTGGCTAACAAATTATATTTTTCCAGACTGAACGGAAACCTACAAATCTGGAGATTTCCTGTCTTCTAAGTTTATTAGCAGTCACACTTCACAACATGAATCTAATAAACTTAGGTATGACCCATATGCAGACGGGCTGACGATAAAATGTACAGAATTTCAGGATATGACACAATTCAGAGTACAACAATTAAACCTCAGAATTCAACCAAATGTTGGCTTTCTGTGCAGTCGTATGAATATACACAGACGCTAAGCTAATGGTCACATTGCTACAGTACCGGTATACCTGCAGCTAACTATGATCTGCTATTATTTACCAGCAACGTCACAACCCAAACCTTAATGCTATCAGCTGAAGGGGAACCGTGAATGGGATCACACTGAATCACAAAGAACTAAACAAAAAGGTACTGCAAGGCTACTAACAAAAAAACACCAGAATCAGGAAAAAAAGGTGAATGACAGACACATGCTATTTTTGCATCCCATTCAGAACAAGCATGAACTACCTTTGTTGTACACACAGCTGCAACACATTCTCCTGTGTATGTTGACTAATACAATCAGAGCCTCCATTTCTTTCAGCACATCTGAAAGTAAAACTGTCAATGAAAGGCATAAATGCCCCCTGATTTGTTATGCAACTTCAATATCTGTCAAAAATACTCACTGCACAATGGTTTTGTATATCATTCTTCAAAAAAAAAGGTGGAAAAAAAATCTATGAAAATAAATATACAGCAATTCCTATTATAAAACTCTACTTTGTTGATTAGGCTACATACTGTATTTCATTCTTCATGTTTTGGTTTCATTGTTAGTTGCATGTGCAGATGGAGGTTATTTAAGGACATGTAAAGAATCAAATATGCGTTCACCGAGACACTTTTCTAAAATTATTTACGAGATTTGATGTATGTTTTGTACTGGGCATTCTTAGAATCCTTTCATTTGCACCTTGGGCTACATGACATTTCCTACTGTACTGTGTGATGTGGAACAGGGGCAGGAAGCGTGTGTGTGTGTGTGTGTGTGTGTGCGCATTCATGCGTGTGTGTGTGCGTGCATTCATGCATGTGTGTGTCACAATTTGAGAACTGATAAAAGAAAAAAAAAAAAAAAACACAGCGTACTGGAGCCACACCGGCAGAGCTTGTCTGTCAGCTGTCTGGAGTAGATCCGGGGGGTGAGTGAGGGAGGAAGGAAGAGAGAGAAATGACAGCGAGATGAGGGACATCCTGTTCAAGAAGAAAAGAGTCAAATCACGGAGAGGAAAATCCAGGATACATGATGAGTTGCTGCACAGGGGCGGTGGTGGTGTTCAGGTCAGAATGGAATAAAGTTGATAAAGGTTACGCTAAAATACTACATGTAAACCAATTACTTGCTTCATCGTGTTCCACATAAAGTTTTTATAACTGGGGGTTTTTCGCCTTCCCTGATCATTCCGAAAGAAAAGAAAAAAAGGTGAGACTTCTCCTCCTTGGTCCGCAGACAAATCCTCCTGAAGCACTTGGAAAGTTTAATGTGTTCTGCATATTGAAGCCCACCTCCTCTCCAGTTAAGACGCCGTTATGCAATACGGAGGTGTTCAGTCTTTCCATTTTCCTGCTGAGAAGAATGATGATGCCACAAAGTTCAAAAGTAATACAAAAAGCAGATATGATTGACTGGAACAACCGCGGAGACGAAGAGAACGTCCCAACGGTTATCAACCAAAGCCGACGGCGTAATCTGTAACGTGGCGCAGAGAACATGAACCTAGTTAAAAAGATGAAATATTTTACAGACGCTTTGTATTTATTTGGTTGACTCAAGTTGTTAACGTAGAACACTTAGTGGGTGAGTTACAAGAAAAGTAACTGCCTCTGAGATTTCATTACTGAGTCACAATGTCCTCATCTACGATGCTCTTCATAAAGACAGTGATAGAACACGTAGACAGTTCCTGGAAAAACCTCGACAGCACACATTTGTCATTTTTAATAGTGCCGCTTCAGAAGTATAATCATTACAGTCTGATCAGATATCAAGCAGCATCAATCTTTAGTTAATAGAGGGTTGACAAACGCGCACACAGATGATTCTCCATGTTCCTGTTCCATTCTGCCCTCTGTTAGATATGCTGAAACAGACTGACCTGAAATCAAATGTATTGATGAAACTACAGAGTATAATTCAGTGTAGGAATGCTTTTGGGGGGGGGGGGGGGTTGGGGGTTGGTTCCCCATGCCATGAGGTATGAGCTCAGAGGAGAAACAAGCGTTCACTTTTCATTTGCATTATGGTTTTACATCCACATGAATCAGTTTTCACTAAAGTCAAACTCCAAAACAAAGACATGTACCATGGACGACCTGAAAATGAAAGGGGCACATGAGGAACAAAGGGAGGTGGTTAGTAAAGCCTCGTCATCAGGGGCGGTATCAATAACATATTTGGACATAAAATAAAACACCTAGGTTCTGCAAAAGAAGAATAAAAAAAAAAAATACTGGAAAAAACTGAAACCAACCAAACCAATCTATTCCAGTATTTTTCTTTGGTGCTATTAGCGATGATGCTTTCGACAATGTTGAACTGAAAACCAACAAATCACCATGAGGCTCAGACATGAGTCAAAAATACTTGCTGTTATTCAGAGGTTTGGGGAAAAACCACCTTATACCACAGGGACAGCACACCAGACCGCCGTCCCTGTCAATCAGTGCTTCTGAAATAGCGGGGCGTGGTGCAATGCCAGGGGGCGTGTGTGATCCCTGGGAGCATCCTTTTTTTTGCTGTAATAGAATAAATGTATTTGGACATCCACTACAATAGGTGGCAGTGGCGCTCTCACTCTCAGAGTGCGTACAGGTCTATGCTGTAGGTGTGATTTATACTAATCAGGGATGAAAAGAAAGGCAGAGAGAGACGGCCATGAGATTATGAGACAAACGAAAGTCTAACAAAAAGTAAGACCAGGAAACATGACCAAGAGTATGTAGTGCTGAACTTCACTGTGACTATGGTGGGAGACCAGGAAAGACCGGTGGGCTTTGGATCTATAAATGCTAGTAGTGAACAGCATGAAGCAAAATAAATGAAGGCATCGCTTACAGACATTACACCCAAATCACGCTGATGAGCCACTTGAGTTTTTTTCCACAAAGCATGTTGATTGTTACCATCGTCATGCTTTGTGAGCACTACGTCAATAAACCGGCAAGCATGTAGAAGCCTCGTTGAAGACCATAATAAAGCCACGCCTATAGCAAAGAACCTATTTATAAGGCTATTATTGCAAATTTATTCACAAATGATAGTATCTAGAGTTACCGCAGTGTCTTCATAAGAGAAAATAATTGAGAAGCACTGCTGTAAGTGCAAGGCTGATAAACTAAATCCCATTAACAAACCCCTGCAAAATAATGAATATCATTAGCAAACCATCCGGCTTGAATCATTCGCATATAGACCATTTTCAACAAGAATCGAGGTATCTTATAGATCTGCCCTTTTTAAAGATTTTCAAGTCAAAATGTGCTGCTATGTTGCAAACCCAACACAGGAAGAAAAAATCATTAAAGCATTTAACCACGCATCACGGCAGGGTTGGCTTCAGAGATTCAGTTTTAAGAGACACAGCAAATTGTAGATTCCTGGATACAACAACATGTTCTCACGAAAAACCCAATCTTGTCGGTGACCACCCACAGTCCCTGATGATTGTGGTCGTCCAACAAGTGTGTCACACTGACACTTGGTAGTAAAGTAATCCACATGAAGAGGCCTTAACTTCAGATTACACAAGAGGAGGATCAGACAGACAGTGTAAACACACTGTCCTGTAGCGAGAAGTTTATTGTTGAAGACGTGAATCCATCTGAACTGGAACACGCCACATCGTTATCCCTGGATGCATAGAACAGCTGCTCCATGGGGTGAACGCAAATGTTTCCATATGGTGACAAATGCCGGCGAGTGTACATAATGTGTGCGTGCCTGGTCATATGATGTTCAGTGTATACAAGTGCAGCAGACTAAACAGAGCAGGAGGAAGTTTGGATGTAGTGCTGTGAACTGCATTTTGCGACTGAACCACGACGCAGTAGCCCCTGAGGCCTCGTCAAGCATCCAACGTAGAAACACCAACGTGTGTCACACAAAGCGTGCCCGGACTACATCTCACCTGACAGGGACTAATGCATACTAGGATCCAGTTTAGCATCTTTATGCTACACTCCGACTTTTACCTCTGGCCATTGTCATTAAAACATTTCCTGGTTGGAATTCAACTAACGATGTAACCTAAAAAAAACATCGGCATTAAATGTTGCTTATGTGAATCCACCTCTTCAGTGCAACTATGAAAATTTGCCACTGGGCAATAGTGTAGTTAGTTTTCAAATTCATTCATTCATTTGTAACAGAAGACGATTTTTGATGGAGAAGCTGAATCATTCGTTCATCATTTCTTACAAATGTTAGTTGAAAGTTTCTCTGGTTTACGCGTATTTCTGAAGGACTATAATCATGTGGGGCTCATTTTAATTTTTACAAAATTTTGGACCACAGCATTGCGATATTTAAACAACTATTTGTTGTTTTACCATTTATTATTTTCTCACTTATATCTGCACAAAGTCCACATTTCCACCATTATATAAACAAGTGGTCACACTGCCACAGAATTACCTTGAACAGAGAGAGTAAATTGTTTCTCATTATATTACAACAATGACCATAAACTTCTATTCTACTGCAGTCTCAGTTATCCCTTTGTAATTAATTAAAAATGTTTCTATACTGCATCACTAATTTCCCAGAGGAACCTTCCCGAGGGATTAATAAAGTTCTATCTATCCATCCATCTACATCACTCATCTGTCTCAATCAGACTGAGTTCAGTAGCCGATCAAGCAGCTCATAGATTTGTGTCATTTTTCATCTGAAATCTCTGCTTCGTTAGTCAAGATTTCGCAGCAGCAGTAAAATATCATCAGAACCCTTTAATTGTCACTGTAAACATTGTCAACAACATTTACTGTGAAAGTCAGTAAATGTTATGTTATGACACAAACCCGGCAAATAAAAGTGGACTAAGAGAAAAATGTAAGTATTTTTAGGGACAATATATTTACAACCCCATCAAAAAGGAAATGATGTCAATAAAGATCAGTTGTAATCGAAATTGTGAGACTGCCAAGATCCAACTTCGGTACTGACAATTCTTTGTAGCGGAAACATATGTACGTACAATGTACATTTACAAACTTCATCTCCTCTAATACCAATGTCCCATGGGAGGATTTTGTGAAAAGCAAAATTTACGCCCAGGAAATTTGCAAAAATTAAAACTCAGATTCCACATACAGATTGAAAAAAATATTGTAGTAACTTTTAAATACAAGTTTAAAGTAAATTCTCCATAAAACGTAAACTTTTCATGGAATTTTCCCGTATTTTACACTAAAACGCATCATTTCAAAAAACACATAAAAGTAATAAACATCCTGAAGTGTCTGAAGTGTAATTTTAACAATATGTTTTGTGTATTTGTAGATCCACTGTGATCTGTAAGTTGTAATGAACATGTATAAATTAGAAACTCAGGTACAATATTGTTACACTTATTTTTCTTAAGAATTTTGAGATTGTTAGTTATTCACATTGTTGATTGGCCACGCCCATTCCCGCATCTTGCAGTAGGGAGAGCGTGTTAGCGTGAAGACAGTGTAGTTATGAATATGATCAGG